>JABASP010002584.1:0-19070 GCA_019776565.1 Sminthurinus signatus | reverse complement strand
GTTCTTTATGGTACATAATGCATAGTATAGAACATATAAAAGCTTGTAAGATAAGGAATATGGTACATACAGATACAGATACAGCTACAGATTTTAATTAAGAGCATCATGTACAGTTGTACGTTGTACTTTACACTTTTGGGGGTTTTGTGGTACTTTTTCCCTCTGAATAAAAGACATAAATGAATGAATCCCAAGTTAGTTAATCAATTAGTCCTTTCTGCGTTCAAAAAACAAATAATGACTCCTTTGGTTTCCCTTGTGTAGATCAGAAAAGTTCAGATCGATAGTAATAATAATTAACCGCGGATTAGTCATTAAAGCTCACAAGATGTTTTTTGAGGTATTGTTAATGATTAATTAGTATTTAGTATGCGACTGTCTTTCGAAGTCTTTGTAAGTTGTAACTATGCGTAACTTTACTCAAGATTTTGTATCTGTAAAAAATTGCAGGGTGTAGAGTGTAGATTGTATAGGTGATGCTAATAGATAATAGATAGAATAGACAGAGTTTCACCATGTAAACATTACAGGAAAAATCAAGAGCTAGCTGCCAGATGTCGGACGATCAAAAACAAAAGATCCTGGAAGAAGCTTCCAAAAGCTTTTGAAATCCAAATCAATACTATAAACTATAACCTTACCCAATAAGAAAAATATTTATCGGTCGTATTTGTACTGTGTACTATGTGTACTGTGCAAAAGGTAAACGTGGGAGCATGAAAATGAAAATGACAAAAACTATAACTTCCTGATTCACTTTTTTTCCAAGAACCTCGATGAAAGCAAAGCTTGAAAGCAGCTTGAAAATTATAAATTATAATGCTATCAATCAAATACCAGGGAATTGAAACAGATAAAATAAATAGGTCGACATGTAGCATTTTAACAGCTACAGTTCCAGTTCCAGAAAAGACAGGCTTCAAAAACTCTTATTGTAAACTTTATATTGGTCATTTCACTATGTGGTAAATAATCTTTTTCAAAGGATGTTCTTTTTTGTAGAGGAAAGTCAATTCGTAATTCATAGGTGTTTCCAAATCAACAATCAACATGCTTCCAAGATTTTCACAAGTACTGCACATATCACCTGATACCTCATAGAACAAGATAGAAGCTGTCAAAAAAGTTTAATAACGCTATCTTTTAGAATGGTGGGACGATACATCTTATATGAACACATCAAAAGATGTCCAAAATCAACAATTTTTACAACTCCTTTCTCAATCTGATCTCAAGTTGTACTGTACTGTACACTAAATAAGTAAAGAGTGTTTAGTATACAGTATATAGCGTATAGAAAATGTTATGTGTATTCAGCGTTCAAGATCAAAGTCAAGTCAAGTCGAGTTAAAGTGAAAACTCACAACACACACACACACACAACAAACTAATGAGAAAAATATTGTGTGTGAGAATTGGATTAAGAGGACGCGAAGAATAAAAGATGAAAGATGAAACAAATGTGGGAGGATGTCGGATGGAGCACACAAGTAAAAAAAAATAGTAATAAAAGCAGTGGATGCTGGAAGCTCATTTACTTTTACACATGTAAATGTCTGTATTTGAGGGGGGGCATGAAATGAGGTCAAAATAAAGAAGGACAGCCTGTTAGTAATAGTTTTAAAAGCATTTTGACAATTTGGAATGGTTTGAGGCTAATGTATATGTATATGTATTATGTATATGTTTAAAACTACATCAATATAACATGAAGAAAGCTACATTATTATTATACAGTTATTGTCATTATTATTATTACTATTTCTACTACATGCAACAATGTAAAGGGGAAATAGATAGCGGAAAGCGCATTTACTTTGGTGTTACCAGTGGAGTCATTGGAAGCAAGTGGAAGTGGCGGGCGTTCGCGGGTGGAGTCACCTTGGCGGTTACTTTGCCTTCTTAAAGAGGATGTACTGTTTCCTGGGGAGTATTTACTTTTCCTTGAACAAAGCCATATTGACATTGCGATTCCTTTAAATCCCTGCAAGAAAAAATATATAAAATGCAATATTAAACATTTAACATTTAATGTTATTATTACTTTAGGCTTTAGGCCTCATGACCCACACAAGTTTATGTATTATCGTGGATTAACGTCACAAGTCACAATCACAATTTTAAAAGTAACACTTTTAGCAGTCCAAAAATAGTCTAATGACATTCCATTCCCCTTTTACACGATTACACACTATACACTATTTTAGAGTTTTTCAGTTGAGTGAGAAACTGTAATCAAGATTGTGCTAAAACTTTTTGTCTCAAGTTAAAGTGGAAAGGTTCATAGGTAACAGGTACTAAGTAATAATAGATAAGATGTGCTTTAAGCTTACTATATAAATTATATTTTATTCTACTTTCCTTTGGCACTATGTGTTCTAAATTAAAATATATTGAGCATTGAGGATTCTCTCAAGTGTTTTACATATTACGCATTGTGGAGTATACACAATACATTTGAATGAATGTATGCAGCTTAATTAAATTTACAAAACATTGATTATTGATTACATATTATATATACGATATATAATATGAACACGTCACAGAGACTAAAAGTTCTTCTTTTCAAGAAAATGGAATCAATTCGCCTACTTTCTCTAATTTGAGAGGTCGTTGAGTTCCTGGTGCTTTGTATCTTGAGTTTCGAGTCTTCGAGTCTAGAGGACTGAAATAGGATTTGGAAATACGAAATACATATATATAGATCTATCACTTCTCTTGAAACTTGAATCGAATTTAGGTGATCAAAGATACGAACACGAAGAGGAGTAGGGATACGAATACGAAGCTGTATCAATTGGCTGGAACTATTCTACATTCTACATTCTAAATTCAACACTAAAAGTTACACACTGATGTAGAGGGGAAATTAAATTTTTCATTCCGCCCGTTTTAAACCTTTATGTAAAAGTATCCTCTTGTAAAAATAACAGGGGTGTATATTATACCTACTTCACATTACATATTACGATGCATACTCTGTTTTCATCATCAATATTAATATAAAAGGGAAAAACAGCGTGTCATGTGTTTACAACGTACAGCTCGAAAATCAAGAAGACAGAGGAAAACAAAGGAGCAAAACCCTCCAAAGTAAAAAAAGTTTTGACACTTGACATTTAAATAGAGAAGAAAGGAGAAGGGAGAAAGGACGAGAAAGAAAACTTGTAGTTAGAAAGACGTCAAAGAGGAGAAACTGATCGAGAGTGGAAAAAAGGGGGAAAAAGGAAAAAAGGCGCATGCATTAATTTTATACGATTTTCGTATTCGTATTTGTATTCGTGTTCCACTGCATTAAACTCTAAATAGTAATTTTCTTTCTTGGCTAAATAAAGAAACAAAGTCGGAGCTGGTGCTGGGACTGAAGTTGTAAAACTCGGAGCACGGAACTATCTCATAGAAGTCGAGTAAACTAATATAAATATCCATGTATGTGTATGTATTTAAGAGGGAGATTGCAGATTTTATAGTTGCATCAGTATACTTATTTAATGCTCACTGCAATGGATAGAGAGCTTTCACACATACGATACCTATATACAGCTACTTTTGTGTTTTGTGTTTTGTGAATACCCCAGAGCACTGGAGACCGGAGACGCTCAGACAGTCTGCATTCTGCACGTAAATTGTACATTGTACATGTGAGATGAGACTGGAAACTGGAAGTGATCAAATTACTCTGTGGACGGTTTATGCAAGTGTGTGAATGTGAATGTGGATGTGATATTCCGACTATTTTATTACCTTGCGAAAGCGGGTACTCATGGCAAAATAAACCATTGGGTTTACAGCCGAGTTCAAGAAGCAGAGTAGGTTGATACAGAGCATGGTGAAGAAAAAATTCCCATAGTGGAGAAAGTTTTGAGCTTGAAGTTGCGTCACTACGGTCACCTGGACAAAAAAACAAAGTTATATTATTATTACTACTATTATTGTACATGTCGTAGGTTTAGGTGTATCTACATGTGATGATGGTTTTATAGCCTATACTACGCGTTTTAGCTTTTATTTACTAAGGCCGTGTTTTTATGCCTGTAGTTCTGTACTCTGTATTCTGTCGTCATAACTAGTTTGTGACAAGTCGAGTGTCTAACCTAACCTCTAAACCCCTTGATCCGTACATGCAAAAAGAAATTCATGAAACGGGGGAGGAGGATGGACACATTTAAAAACTAAATTTTCAACTTGCCCACACTGTAAAAAAAAGTTTTCAAAAGCTTTGAAATTTACATTTGGCATAATTCATGTACTTGTTTTTTCTTGTCTTGTCCATTGATTTGTCTTGAGCTTTTATTTTTATGTTGAATGAGCAGAGTAAGAATTTTATGTAACCCTGATAAAAAATTGAAAGTAATTTAACCTATAAACTTTTTCAATTCTCATATTTCAACCATCATCAATTTTGTTATAAAATCATAGCCTGCAACTTCAAGTGTAAATTTTATATAAAGAATGAAATTACATAAAAAGAATACATATCAAAACTTACCAAAAAATATGGACTCCAACAAAATACATATGCAATCACTATGACCAGGACCATCCACGCTACCTGTTACAAAAGCAAAGTAAAGATTTTTAATAATTATAAAACAACTTAAAATAATTGATAATTATTAAGTATCCGTTTTTCATTAGAACACCATTAAGACAATGTAGGATTTACAATTTGCAAGTTCCTCTTCAAATGTTTGTTACAATGTACAGCGTGAAGTGTAGATTGTACATTATACATTATACAGTGTAAAAAGTAGAGAGTACTGCTAAATTTCATACAGCAATTTGTTTTCTCTACAAGTTTCAAACTACAGTACAGTAAGCCTAGTAGCATAACCTCTACAACTATACAGTCTACAACTCTTATTTGTTTTGATATGATGAAAATTGCAGAAAGGATCCACGAGGAATAAAAAGTTCTCAATCGTGAGATAAAGTCAAGAAGCAGAAGGGAAAAAAAACTTTGTACAAGTCTTCAAAGAATTTTTCATCAGAATTCTCTTTTCACGTTTTGGGCTTTCTTTCTCCACGTTTTTTTTACCTTTTACCTTTAACCTTGCACTCGCTCGATGTCTATGCACAATATTTGAACTGTACATTGTACAAATACTCATCATTTCTCCCCTTCTGATTTCCATGATCTTTCAAAACCAGTGGCCCCGCCAGCCTTAAATCTGCATTAGGCCTTCAGCATTAGGCCAATGGACAGTTTTTTCCCATTTTATCTAGTGTAAGCCCATTACACCTGTGTTAAAAAGCCAAAATTTGTTTAGGCCCAGGCCTAAACGGCCTAGTGCTAGCGGGGCCACTGTTCAAAACTCAAGCAAAAATACGTAGAATAAACCTCTCTATTCTACAGACTGTACTCATAAAATAAAAAATATGAAAATTTAGTTCTTCGAAAACTAACTGCTAATGCGAATTCCAACGCTCAAATTTTAATCATGCAAATTGGGTAACTTTTGTCCTTTTTGCTACTGACTGTATTTTTTTGCTGATCTGTATTGTATATGTTTAAATTCCAGTTCCAGTATGATTAAAAATGATACGATTTTGTAAGATTGCAAGACTTTAGCTCCAGTGAATAATTTATTTTTACACACAAAATAATAATGGGTGTCTTTTGTAGTTTGTATTCCTGATTTTAAATATAGATTTTCCAGGCTCAAGTTTCCGGCAGCACAAAATAGCTTAGTGACGCAAGTAGAAACTTATAAAATGTTTCAATAAAATAAGCATTTCAATGAAAGTAACATGCAATGACACAACTTTTTTTTATCTTTGTGAGCTGTAAAAAAGTCTTCAGTCTACAGTCTAGCCTGAAACATGAATTATTAAAAAATAGCCGTGTTTTTACAATAGATATCATATCAATGCGTTATTATTAGTTATTAATACACGGTACTCCTACATGTACAATTTACATTGTTGTTTTTTTAAAGTTAGGAAATAACAACAAAAGAAAACTTTTCACACACCAATAAGAAAAGTTGTAGATTTGAAGCTAATTTACATACTTGTTACTTTTTCTCCAAAGGAAAACTTGCTACTTTCATTTTTATAAGGAGTATGTGTATTTACCTCTGGTTTGAAAAACTAGTGTATTTTATCACAATATGGTTTTAAAATCCATGATCTACAATCTTAAACGTACAAAAATGCGCATATGACAAAAGAAAAGAAATATCTTTAGTATGGCTCCGTATGTTACTTTTTATTTACATGCTTATGCTGCATGTTCCTTACAACTTACAACTTTTTATTTTTTACAGTGAAAACTTTTCATGATTGTTCTTCCGGTTGAAAAGTTGTACAAAGCTACAGCTAGTCTATCTTCTATCGTCTATCGTCTTTCCTCGTGTTACTCCGCACCATACAAAATACAAAAGTACAGTATGCAATGTGCATAGTTCTTTTTCTGGTTGAGTTGAGTTGTTTTTATGCTCGGTGTTCGGTGACATAGATAGATATTAATATATGTGAGATAAATTCCTATATTTCCTACCTCTCTCCCCCTTGATGTTTGTGAGGTATCTATAGATTCATATTTAATACTATGGTGATGGATTTACATATTACCTTTTCTCAGAAATCAAATGAGCGAATGACTGTCTCTCTGTATTCTGTATTCTGTATTCATTTTGTATTTTCTATTTTGTGTCTTGCATCCAGTTTAGATTAAGCTCTTTGATGTTGTTTGATATTGACCTTCACAACCAGTGAAGCAGAAGGTAGTACAATGCACAATCTTGATGCTAGATTCTAGATTTTAGATACATGTTGTGTAATGTTTAATGTGTAGGTTTGGAAAACTTGTAGCTTTTGTTTATTGTGCAGCAAACGTGACTCACTCACTTGTCCGTCTTCCTCATTCAACAGGGAAAAGAGCAAGAAAAAGGAAAAGTGAAAGCAAATGCTTTGTCTTTTGTGGAGAGAATTATGACTCTTTTCCTTTTGTAGGATACGCAGAAAGATGGAACGTGAGGACTGTTTTTATTAAAATTTTCAACACTCGAGTTTCCACATTCTCTAGATTCTAGATTCTAGATAATAACACATGTATGACTTTTCATAGAAAACAGAAACGCTTTTGTTTAGTATAGAATATACAGAAAGTAGAAATAAAATGAAATGAAATGAATCAAACTTACTTTTCGTCTCCCCTTTTCCAGTGTGATGGCTCTTGGGTCGAGGTGAGGTTGTGCAGGAATTTTTCTATAGAATACAAAAAACTAATTTAAGTAATTTTTCCCCGGAAATTTTTCAACTGGAAAGTGGGAATTAGTAAAAGGAAATGCGTTTTGAATTTTCAGTTTTTAGTTTTGAATTGGATCGTGGATTGTGGATTTACATGTATATAAAGATTTTCAGGATGATTAATTAATTAGGTTACATGAGTTTGGCAGGGACAAGGAATTTTACATTACACACTATTATTATTCTGGATTCTGGATCATTTGTAATTTGTATGCATTGATTATTGATTTGTGACTTGTAATTTGTGTTTCATCTTGGACCTTGGATCACCTACCTTAATAATGCTCGTGTTATTGAAGTACAAGTGGCTCCCACGAAAATTAAAGGGAGGACGTACATGAAGACGAAGAGGAAAAGGAAATAATAGCGACGAAAGTCATCACTGAAACTGAACAAAAACAAAAGCAGAAAACATTCATCAACACATTATTATGCTGTACACTGTATAAAATATAATAAATAATAATCATGTAGTATAAAGTATAAGATCATTTTATTTAATGTCAACTTTTCATTTCTAGCATTTTCATTTCCATGAGTAATGTGTAATAATAATGTGTCACAGTTCAGAATTCCGAATTGAGAATTCAGACTACATGTAAATTTTGCAATCCTTCAGTCTTCTACGCCGTCTTTTGTACACGGTATTCATCTTTTCTAATGAGTGAGGAGTCAGTCATAATTTGACATGGTTGTCAAATCTTCATACTTTGTGCAGTCACAGAGTAAGTAATCAAAGTCTGTAATTATTAAGTATAATGGTAACTTTGACATAGACTTGAAAGTATATGCTCAAATTACAATTTCTAATTCTAATTGTAATCCTTTCTCCTTTTCTTGTGTAAACAAAACAGAGACAAACAAGCTAAGCTGTACAATGTACAATGTACAGAGTTATTTTCATTATTTGTTGTAACCCAAAAACGTGTGTTTACTCCATGTCTCTATCTTTTATCATTTTTGTTTGCCCAAGAAATTCCGTAGTATTCCAGTTCCAAGTATTGGAAAGTCAAATTCATATCTCCTCGCCAAAACATAAATACAGATAGCAGCTTACGTGCTCAACTACCAACTCTCAACTTTTCACTATTTGTATTACATTCAATTTTAAAAAGAAAGGCCAGCATTTTCATTCTTCATTCTGGCCAATTTCCTACTTTGGAATTGTAAAGTAAGAAAACCAATCCTATTTATCTGTGTATTTGTGACAATTCCCATTTTTCAAATAAGCAATTTTCAACAAGTCAAATATGCATAGATAATAGATACAGATATTACTATGTCTTGCCTGAATTGGACAATAGACTGACTTGCTTCAAAATTGCTGATGTGGGAAACGAAATAAGCATTGTAAATTATCTTGTCTTGTCTAGTGTCTAGTTTCTAGTTTTGTATGGTTTTGTACTATTTTATATGAGAGGACACATTCCTTCTTATTTTGTCAAATAATAAAGAACAAAACAAATATACAAAGGATGAATGTGAAGATTATAGTTGTGTAAAGTGGCTGTCAAAATTTTATTTTCAATTCTCCCAACTCCCAACATATTTAATATTTAGTAATAGGCGTATTTTCGTCGAGTTGAATAAAAGAAGGAACTGTAGAATGAGACCAGTTTTCGTATAATATATATCTATAAATAAACGTTAAACGTAGACGTTAGACATTATGCATTTTGCTTCAATTTTGGTTGGAAAAATTGATGTGGTTTTCAAAAAAAAAAAACCCACCATAAAAAACAGGGCAGTGAAATGTCAACGTATTTTGTATTTTGTAAATATGTACAATGTGCCATGTACATTACGCCCTAAAAAAAGAAAAGATGGGAAAATGATTAATGGGATCTTTATTATTTATTATTGTCATTGAGTTGTGTGTACAAAAGGGTGTAATTTTTAGCTCTACATCTACAATCTACAGTGTATACTCACCCGAAAGAAAACCCCTCAAGAAAAAAAGAGAAAACTCAGCTGTACATACAGCTGTTTTCCATTACATTAATGAACTATTCATGCTAAATATGGATCATCAAGTTTGTCATCTTTTCTCCAGTGTAATAAAAAAAAGGAAATGTCATGTGCATATTCTTAGAAAAAGAAAAAAACTGCACTATTTTTTTTTACTACGATCCAAGTTTTACAAAAAAAAACAAAACTGCATAGTTTTGGGGTTTCTGTTAGTTTTTTTCTTCCAGAATTCAAAGAATTTTCTGCTTCATTTCTTTTAGTCTAATTGTAAGTGGAACTGGGAACTGGCAATGAAAAATATCTAGAATCTAGAATCTAAAACCTTGAACCTAAATACGAAGAATTTTTAGACACGGCACATGTAAAATGTCATAAATTTAATTTCTTACAGCTTACAGTTTCAACTAACAGCGATGAGTGTAAAGATGAGAAATGAGAAATGAGAAGTTTTTAATGTTTATGATTTGTACAATCGAGGATTGAGGTGGACAGTTGGTTATTAACTAACTGTCATGTGTGTTCATTCGATTACATATTACATGTACTACATACAATAAATACACATATAACATGTAATTTGTAATATGGGAATTTTTGTGCCTTACCGATCAAAGCAGGTGGTTCTGGTAAATTCCCCAAACTCAGAGTAAAGATGTTGAGAAGTGGCTGTGGCGGGGTAGAGTGACGGAGCGGCTATCAAGCATGGGAAAATCCATACCAAAAGTAAAACTCGGCCAATTCTGGAATGCGTCAGATAGATTCTGCTGTGGACTGGATAAACGACCGCGTAGTACCTATAAGAAGAAGAAGGGGAAGAAAAAGAAGGAAAAGTAAAAATAAAATGGGTGAATCCAATTACGGGGAAAGCAAACCAAAAAAAGTGTCACTGTCACTACCAACAAATGCAACAGTCCGTCAAGGAATAATTTTATTAACTTTTCACATCCTCTTTTCGTCTTTTCCCCTCACAAACTATAAATCCATGTCCTTGAAAACTTTATTTCCTACTCTAGTCCTAATTTCTTCCCAACTCTTCACGTGTCTTCCGACTCTGAAGGAAACAAAATCGGTACAATAAAAGTTTGTACTATGGGTAATGGGCAATGTACAACATACACATTTGTTAAAAAAGTACAAACAAACAAAAAGATTAATGAAAATGCAAGTTAAATAATGTATTAAACTGCTATGTGGATTTTTCTTGCTATTTTGGTACGTAAAATAAACTTTTGTTTTGACCCCTTGAACCTTTGTAACTTTGAAAGTTTTACAGCATTTACAGAACACATGATGTTGGATGCATTTTCTTATTTCTAATCAAGCAGCGCTAATTCTTCTCAAAGTCTCAAAGTCTAAAAGATTGACTCTAATAATAATAGTAATTATTACTATTATAATGTTTATTGTTATTATGCCTCTAAATTTTACATGAACCCATCTAGGACTTCATGACTAATATTTGCATAGTGTAGGACTCATGTCCTTGAATGTTGAAAGATGACAGTGACATGTTTCTGATTGTAAAAGCATGAGAACTGTTATGAACATGAGCTTTAGTTGTACAATGTACAATGTACATATTACATACGTATGTCGAGAGTGTCAAGTAATTAGCACGTTTTAAAGCTTGCTATCTGAAGCCGCAATCTTTAATCATCTAACACATGACATGTGAACGATAATTGTGTCATAAATGTATAATAAACAAGTCCTTTGAACAGAGAGTAAAACTTAGCAGCATCATGTGTGCTCAATGCTCAAATCCTGAGCTTTTCAGTTTATAGTTTATGGTTTACACATGGACTTTTGTTGCTCCTCTTCTTTCCACATTCCTTACGTCATCTGTAATAACACATCAACGTTTGAGCTTTGCTTTGATTTGTTTTTCTTACCTTTAATTTTGCAAAGGGAACTGAAACTGAAACTGGGATTTTTCGGAGAATTTTTAGGATATCGCTGTACGTTGTACTGCATTTCTTGTGTTTTAGCAAATTTTTGTAACATTGCGTCTGACACAGAGACTATACAGATAAAAAGTAGTACATGCTCCAGACTGTAGTCTGTAGGCACTAGAACCTATATTATATATTAAATTCAATCCGGTCTATAGTTCAGGAAATCTATTATCCATTATCTTTTGTCTCAGATTTATATTTGGTATTTGGGATTTTGTAGCTCAAGGGTACAGGGTATCAGAGCATGGAACAGGCAAAATCCTTTCTACTGTCTACTATAGTGTTAAATCAAGCGGAGGAGAAAATGTTGCTTTCCTCATCACTTTCACACACACACACACACACACTAGAAATTTTCCGTTCCAATAAGCTCATGAAACTTTGGAACATGTTTCTTTTGTACCCAATTACCGAGTAATACACATGGACTCATGTGCACAATAATCAAGCACGAGGCATGCACCACAATACAGTACAAAACAATACAATAATGTGTAGGTACAAGTTATTCATTGCACATCATTGTAAGTATTCTGTAGACTGTAATGCCAATGCAGAATCTCATCTAAAGTCCAAACTGTGATTTCAATTCCTACTTAAAAATTAATCCTCTTGTTCTTGTTCATTATCAATGAAATTTAATATTTTCATCATCATTAGTTGTTTTTTGTTTGTTCTTTGGTGTTTGGTGTGCGGTGTGCGTTGGGTGTGTTTGTTTTTAGGGAGGATAAATAATAAAGTCGGGTTTCTTTGGTATTTGGTAGTGCAAATGAAAGAATACTGAACACAGAATACAGACATGTGGATACTATTATTATTTCTGCTTACTTGCTCATTAACGTCATAAGTCTACCGTATCGTTGATAAATAAATACTATTGATGTCATCATTTTCACCTCATTTGGTTTTGCGGAAATGCTTCTTCAAAGTTTCAGTGAGGAGGAGAAAGTTGCAAATTTCCATTTCATTCCAGATTCCCAAAGACCAAAGATTTGCCTGTTGTATTTCGTACAAGAGGGAGGGAAAAAAGACAACAGACTCTCAAGTTCCTATCAAACGTTGAGTCTCCAGTCTCGAGTCTCGATTCGAAGTCAAGACAAAACCCCAATCTCTTGTTTGATTGGCCCTTGTTTCTAGATTCTAGATCCTAGATTCTAGACTGTAAATAACGAGGACTCATACTCCTCACATTCAACACTCAATTCAATTCCTTCCACTAGACCAAATGTATTGATTTTACATTTTCCAGCAAATGAATCCGTGCAAAACCTTTGGTGTGGTGGATTTATTACGTTTAGATTTTAGATGCATCAATTATCGTCACAATTTCACTGCTTTAATGTATTGTGTATTATATACTATGTATTTTGTATTATGTGGCGTCAACCGCCAACGTCTTTCATTTGAATTTTGATCTAGCTTTGATATTTGATAGGCTTAACATTTTAGGCATTTTTTCAACCGTGTGCAATTCAATCATATGATTTTCTTGAGCTTCCCATGTGCTATTTTAATCAAATATTTTGATTCCATTTTTGCTTAAAGCTACACAATCCAATCCAATCCTGGATTCAGGATTCAGGATCACAGCCAATTATAAATATCATCATAGAAAAGAGCGGGCGTTTCTTTATTATTTTTGCAGCCGTGTTGATTTGACTCACTTCTACCCTCACTTCCACATCCTTTCTACAGTCAATTTTCATCGATTGCATTTCCCATAACATTCCATCACACACATTACACGTAACACGTAACACGTAGCACGTAGTCGCCATGCCATTAACCGTGCAGTGAAGGTCAGTCGGTTAGTCCAGTCCAGCAGCCTGCGGGAAGGAAGTGCGAAGCCCATTCCCAATGCAAACTTTTTCGCAGACAGTATGAAAACACCCCAGGGCCCAATTGACTCCTCCGATACCGTGCACATTCACATTCACATTCACGTTCACGACAAGAACCATTTGTAAAACTCACTTGAAACTAAAACGCCATGTATAATTCTACTGACCTCCTGAGGTCAATTAAGGTTGCAATTTATTGTACGTGTAGTTGTGCACGATGAGGCACAGCCTACACAACCTCTTTGAATTGTTAAATTGTATTATAAAGGTTATGTAGGAAATATTAGGCTGTAGACTATAGACTATAGAAGAAGATTCTGAAGCTCTGGACTTCAGTTTTTATAATACAACGGTGGGTTTCCGGATAGACTGATTTTGCCGTTGTACAAGAAAGTAGATAGCTTTAATTTTCTAGAGAATTTTCAAAATTCCTTTGAAACTAAAGGTTGTATTTTAAAGTACAACGACATAGCACAAATCATTGGGAATCCCACTGATATTTTTGTTTCTTTGGGGATTGAGTTTTCCATGAAGATTCTGGACTGTGGGTTTTGAATTGCGAATCGAATCAAATAATACAACTATGTAGTTGTATTGGAACTTGGAAACTTTAAAATTGATACCAATTTCCGGTTGATAGTCGAAAGTTAATAGTTGGTGAAACTTAAAATGTACAATTTACAATTTACAAAAAGTCTCAATTTTTGGTGACCCAGGGGCATTTTTTTGTCAATATCATCATTTTCTCAATTTTTTTTACTAGTAAGTTACAGACCAGCTGATCGTCACAATCCATCTGTTTAGAAGTAAAAATACTTGTACAATTGAGACGTAACAGTATACGGTTTTGTGTAAAAGTGAGGATTGGTTTTCCTTTTTACCTACTTTTATTTTTTCTTTCTTCACTCCTAAACATTTAAGGATTCTAGTTGAATCTGGACCGGCGGACGTAATTTTTTGAGTCAATACTAAAACGAGCTCATCAAAGCCTAGATACATACTTGTGTCAACATTCTCTTAATCATCATTCAATTGTACGTTACTTTTGAGCATTGAGCTTTGAGCTCTGAGTTTTGACTATATTGATGGTGAACTTTAGACTTTAGACTTTCGACGATAGATGATAAAAGATAGCGAGAGAGAGAGAGTTTGAATAAGAAAACTATTCACCAAAGCACCTCAATCAATTATCGAATTAACTTCCATGACCTAACTTTACAATATGCGTATTACGTATTATGTACAAAGTAAAGAGTAGTCTAATCAATTTGTACTGACTCACCCTGCTCTGAATTTTGAATTCTGGATTCCCGAAGGAGTCAAAAGTCAAAATGTGAATTGAGTACACATTTTTGCCTACTGAATAATGAAGCGTTGAACATTGAACATATTTAGTAGAATAAATGAGCTGTGTACTTTGAAGAGCTTTATATATGCTGTACTGTAAGAAAATAAAACAGTCCCAGGAGCTTGAAAGTTGAAAACAAAAAAGTCTTTCAACGTGAATTTTTTTTTACTTATATAATCAATGTCTTATGTGCTGTAGAAGCTTCATGTAAACTATGTTTTTTCCGTATTGTGCATTTATGGAGAAAATTAGCTTTTGTATTTACAATGTATCTACAATGTTCAATGTACATGAGCGGAAATTCAAGAAAAGTTAATTTTAGGATATGAAACTGATTTTTAAAAACATCCTACTCCTGACTCCTGACTCCGGACTCAGGATTCAGGATTCAGGAAATTGTAGAAAAAAAAATACAAAATTCAATTCAAAGTTGATATGAGAAAAATGAAAAAACCCGTAAGCTGCATCTCGATTTTCGATCCTCGATTAAAATGAAAATGATGCTGTTATTGCAAAAGTCAAGGACGCCTCCTGCAACTTTATACTATACAAAATACAGATAGTATGGATATATTATATTTACCATCTTTTCCATCCTTTTGATTCATTTTAAATTTGATCTGACAGTCAATTTGTGTCCCTTTTTCAAATTTTTGCAATGTATACAATTAATTCATATGCTATATGCTACATGTTACAAGTTGAAAATTGCACGTGCCGGAAGAGGAGTGGCACGACTTTGTGGATAAAAATAAATGAAAGATTACTTGGACAGAAACGGCGATGTGAGGAAAGTTGTCGCAAAGTAACATGTAACGTTAGCAACTTTAAAAGCACTGTTCCCCTCATTTTACCAAATGCGAGCTTTTCATCTTAACATTAGTGTTTGACGTTTCGTTTTCTTGTGGTCAATTTGAAGGGAAACTCTGGAGCGGAAGGATGAGGAAGAAATTTTTATTGAAAGATTCAAGTCTTGCTCATATAAAAACCTTTCCATGATAAAATTACATTATTATCAACGTCATGTGTTCAAATCGCAAACTATACATATTATTTTACTTTCCGTCAAAGCAAAACAGCGTATTTACTGATAAGAGAGGATCTGTTTTTCCAATTCGAAAATATAATCCACTGAATAATTCATGTATCATAGACTGTAATGTATACTATAGAATTCAGACTTTATAATATATGTTATGTTTATACAGAGCTCATTTGTAATTTGCAACTAACTTGGCATGTGGTAAATAATAAAATACTAAAAAAAAAAAAAACAGGCAATACGGCATACGGCTTATATATGCTTTTGAGGATAGTGAAAAGATTCGAATTTCAAAAAGTGCATAATTTTTTATTGCAGAGTAGCCAAGTTTGAAACGCAAAAATAAACACATGTTCTTATTTACTGACGTTGGTGAAATTTATTTTTGTTTCCATCTTTCAACTGTGAAGACAGAAAGTTGTACAGTGTAAATACATATATTATGAACTAAGTCTTTCACTCCACAAAACTGCTCAACGCTCAACACTCAACCAAAATAGTGTTTGTGCACCATTCACAAGTCAACGTGTATGTAAAATAAGTCGTCATCGCTGCATGCTACTCAGTACTCAATACTCAATCTACTCATTTTCTTTTACATGCAGCATCACGCTGAATGTTGAACACTGAATACTAAATACTAAACATGAAAAATGTTCAGCCATCCTCGCTTGAAAAATGTTTCATGAGTGTTTACAAATATTAATCTGTTGCGGATGGAGATGAGCTGTACATTATACATTGTACATTTTAATGGGTATCTACTATCTACATGATACATAATATATTATATATATTATTGATATCAGACCACGTGAAAGTATTTCGTCTACACTGCAAATCTAAAAATAGAATCATCCTGCGTTGCATTTGAAGAAAAAAAAATTATGCAATATATTTTCTTCACGGGGCTGCCTTCTTCACATCCATGTTCATACTGTTGAAGGTTGGTGTGTAATATTTAATATTATAACATGTATAATAATGCTAAAAAGTTATGCAATTTACAATTATAGTGCTAGGATTAAAAATTATATGAACAAAGTATTTACCTTTCAATACAAATGGCGTTTAGGGTAAAAACGGATGCAAAAACAATGACCGTCTCCAAATATCTCACTGCTGTACACCAGGAATCCGTTAGCATGTTCAAATCCGCCTCCGCCGTCAGTTCAAATAACTATAAAGAAAATATTATGAACATGTAATAAATGCTCATCATAAATTATCAAATTATTTCACCATTCATGGAGACAGATTCATGTATATTATAATATTATAAATACTCGACTCTCGATTCTCCATCATTTGACTACACAGTGGTAACCTCAAGAACAACTTGTAAGTGAAAAGCAAATCTTTCCCTTTTCTGTGGCTTTTGACGTCGTTGACATTGAATTAAACCACAATTCTAGAACCTAAACGCTGTAAGTTAAAATTGTACATGAGATGCGCCTAGAATTTCAAATTATGACACCATATCTTGTGCACAGATCTGTCGTCTACGTTCTAGATTCTACTTTCATTGAAATCGGTGGCTTTGTATGTACGAGAAAAGTACTACTTGTACAAAATGTACAATGTACAACTTGACTAAAAACATGAGTGCATGACATTGTCCTCCTTTCCTCGTTTCCTATTTTGTATGCAACTCATGTCTGCGGTTGGTGTAATTTGAGACCCAATAAAGGTCTAGTTTTGTATACTGTAAAATGAAAATTTCAGTCATATATCATCATCTGGGAGTTCAACTACCCGATTTTCGCAAGCTCAGCAAAATGGTGAAGAAGCACGAACAGCAAAAACGGATCTCAACATGTACAAAGTACAAATATACACATTACAAGTACGTTTCATGTTAAATATGCTTAAAGCTTATACTACGTTGCATATAGCATATAGCTTATATCTACGTGTACTACAAGTTATTTGAAAAAGTTTTGTGTTACCCTGAAAATGATCATGTAACAGATATTACAAAAGTGACTGGTATATTTGATATTTGCCTCATTTTGATTCCTTATTTGACAAGAGATGTAATCTAAGATCTAAGATCTAACCATAAGACGTATTTGCTATTTGCTATTCAAAACTTTATAAACTCAACCAACCGCAAAAGTAAAGAAAAACTCATTTTAAACTCCATTTTTCATCAATTTGAGATAAGGGCATTCCGTCTTCATCCTCCATTCTTGAGTCTTCATAATATAAATATGTACTTTGTACTTTATACTTGAGACTCCAATCTTTTACACTTCATCCACCCGTAAACCATATACTAAATAATAAAAAAAGAAGTGATTCCTGAATCCTATATTTTTTACCCTTACAATTTGTTCCCCCGACCTTCCTCACGTTAATAAGATTGTCCAATTTTTCTGAAAAGTTCCTCAATTCTCAATCTAATTTGTTCCAACAGGAAGACGGTAAACAAGTTGCAGTAAACAATTATCAAGAATCAAGAATCAAGAACCAAAAGCTTGTTTTCCTCCATGAATTTTTATAACGTATCCGTTAGTTAGCAGTCATCAGTAGTCATTGAGTACGGAGTCTGGATAAGGACGTGGGGAATAAAGTTTTGAGAGGTCTGATAAGTGAGTCATGTCTCGTCTTTATAGTTGTCATTATTTTAACACGTTCTTTATCAAGTTATTTAGATTTCCGTTCACTGCACTGCCATGCCCCATCATCATCATCATCATCATCAGAACAATAATAATAATAATAGTTGAAGCAACAGTAGATGTTTAATATCTTGGAGTATGTATCTCACGTTTACTTATCGATCGTCACGGCTGAGTGCACAGTCTTATCTATCTAACTATATCTAAGCATAAAACCAGGGGAAAGTTCTTTGACTGGTACTTGGAAAGTATTTGCGTGGAAAAGTTTAGCCGAGGAAACCTAGCAAAACATTTAATAGTTAGTTAAAGTCCAGAGTCCGGAGTCCAGAGTCTAGAGTCTAGAGTCCGGAGGAATGACAAACAAGACGCTACAGTGCTCAGTCAAGTAAGAATTATTATTCTTCCAGTCGAGTTGAGACGCGCTGCTCTGTGTACTGTGGATCATTCCATTTAAATTATCTTGTACATTTTACTTTGTGGACAGTTAAATTATCTCCGTTACAAGTTACAAGACATTAGTGTGTATAGTATTTTATACCTCTTGTTTACAATGTTCAATGTACAATTTTCAATGTACAATGTACAATTTTCAATGTACAATGTACATTGTATAATGTGTAGGGCATAGAGTGTAGAGTATGCAACCAACATTGTTTTCGAATAATATTATACATGGATAAGAAGGCCCTCTCTGCTCTCTATACCTATTGTATATATGCTGAAATTGTAAATTGTAGCGATTTAGTAATTCTACCGTAATTCACGAAATTCTGACTCACATTCAAATAATTATCCATGCTCCTGTTTTCTCATTGAAGAAATCATAGATTGTTCATTGTTCATAGATACTAAAATGGCTACCATATTGGTAATTATTCTGGGATTTACGGTACATGCATAATATAAGGAGAAAAACTCTCCGTTAGACAAATAACACGAGCCCCAGAACATCACTTACCAGACCAAACCAGACCAGATCATACATAGAACATGGAGCACAGAGAAAATGGTATCTATGAAAATAAAACATTT
>JABASP010002583.1:0-19081 GCA_019776565.1 Sminthurinus signatus | reverse complement strand
TTCGGTTTGGCTTTGGTTGTGAGGTTTGGTGGATGTGAAAGGAGAAGAAAAGAGGTGGAGATGTGTAAAGTGGAAAACTATGATATATGACTAGAACAAAACATGAAATATGAAATATTTACTAATGTCTCACAGTAAATGTAAAATGTACATTGTACTATAGTTGAGGTTTTGGCTTTCATCTGGAATTTTGATTTTGATCCCAGTATTATGTACTACTGGAACATGTTCTAGTATCTAGTACCAATAACACCAATAATAATAATACTAATACAAGTCAGAGAGTGTTTTCAACAACTGTGTAGAGTGTAGATATTTCGAGGAGAGTATATAGAAATTTTACCATTCAACTTTTTTCAGCTTGACTGGAGCAACGTAGACAACAGAAAACGAGGGATGAAGAAATCGCAAGAACTTGATCTGACGACAATGCTTTTCTTTTATTCTTTTGGTATTTTTGGCTTTTATTCTTTCCATGAGTGAAGTATAACTTATAACAACAACAACAGCAGCAACGAGAAACCACAGCAGTAGAAAGTCGAAAGTAAAACTGAAAAGAATAAAATAATGACACCGCAGCCAAGCAGAAATCAGAAATGAAGAGTTGTTTTGTTTCCCCAGTTTTTTTTCAACCACTTTTGTGTTTGTGCAGTGAAGAAAATAGAAAATGTAACATTGTATGACAACGGCGTACATTGTACTTACAACTCATAAATATGTTTTAGTATGAGATTTTCTTAATTTGAAAAAATTTTGTTTACAAACTTTCGGATTCGTTTCAAAAGCGCAATACATGCCCGTCACGTGCCGTTTTACTTGTTGCATACAAATCTGCAGCATTGTTATTTCATTCGTACAGTACACGTACCATGGCAAGTGAACTTCTATTCTATACAAGGTGGATTCATCTGGGGATTTTCCTTTATAATGTATGTAACCAGTAGTGGGGAAAAAATTTGGCATAATTTATGCATTTTCATGGTAACGTGTGCATATTTCTGTTTGAGGAGAACTAGAAAATTGAGGAGGATATGGGAAATGAAAGAGGAGACCAAATCAAAAGCATTACATTTTCAACACAAAATATCAGTTGCTATGAAAATGATCAACCTCTGTCAAACTTTTTTCCCCACGACTGGTTGTGAGAGAAATTTCAGACGAATCCACCTTGTATAGAATAGAAGTTCACTTGCCATGACACGTACCATAGAACATAGTATTTACATAATAAACACAATAATAATATTATAATAATAATGTGTACTGTAAAGTTTTATTGGACACTTGACATTGGCATTATTAGCGTTGGACCAACGAAACATCACACTGTTCCTCAATGCAAGTAAGTAAAACACATGACTGTGAAGACATCATAAAACTATATAAAAGTACTTACTAATTGTTTCACATTCCCCATAACTGACGTCTGTAACAATGGACAATACTCAATTCAGTATTATCAAATCACACTTTTAATTCACGCTCAATTCTCAATATTCAAATCGGGATAAAAAGCAGTGTTAAGCTCATTATAGACCTTGAATTATAAACCGTAAACTTTTGTTTAAGATTTCAGATACAAAGACAAGAGTAAAAAAATGAAACAACAGCTCTCATTCGTTTTGGCATGTACGGAACTTCAACATAAATTAATATAATCAATAATATAATATCTTCAAACTTGCGCAATTTTTCAATTCTTGGTTTTGTGGAGGAAAAATAAATGTTTTTCCTTGTGTCTATTTTTCTAAGGTATGTTCATTATTCTGGAGCAGATGATGAAAGTGGATTTGGCAATGATCCACTACGGAATTGCACGCAGCATTTGCTTGCAACAAACAATTTTCAGCACCCCAGAGACCAAACTTTATGGTCAAATTCAAAGTCCTTTGAAAGAAATCCACCCGGCAGTCAAACTCCACAACCGATGCTCTTGGATCGAATGGAACACGGACAAAGAATGTGGTAAAGTACCACTTCCCTTTTTGTAATCGGCGAAATTTTTTATTCTGTTGCATAGTTTTTGGTAATGTGAGTAATAATTTTAAGTTTCAATGTACATAGAATCTGGTGCTGAGACTGGGTGTTCAAAGTTTACAAAAAAGAGCTGTACAGAGCTCGGACTTTCCGACTCAAATCTACAGGACACTGACAATTCCAGAATCGTTGGCGGAATAGAAGTTGAGAAGGATGCCTACCCTTCCTTTGCAAGAGTTTTATGGCTTGATCCTACAGAATCCCATTGCAGTGGAGTCATCATTAACGAAAACTGGATCCTTACCGCCGCGCATTGTTTTGTGGAACCTGACCTACCTAATTATTTTGTTGTTGTTGGACGTCAAAATATTTCGGAAAAAGAAGAGGACGAGCAGTTAAGGGTTGTCGACCGATGGGTTTTCAATGCAGATGCAGATGGCGGCAGTGTCCGGAATGATAGAAATTTCAAGGACCTATTACTTATGCATGTGAAAGAGCCATTTAAGTTGGATGGGAGAAAAGCTGCAGCAGTCAAACTCCCCACTGGACCCACTATAACTGGAGAGGTATAATCAAGTAGAAAAAACCCTTTAGAATTACAAGCATTTCAATTGCCAATACACAAGAAAAAAGTTAATTCAGTTTCTACCTATCATGTACGGAGTTGCTGTGTCATCATGATTAATGTTATTGTCCTGAATGTTATCAATTTTGAGGTAATGGTGGTAGGGGCAGGGAAGACGACTGCAGAGGAAGATGAAGAACCCACACAAATTCTTCAAGTACAACTTGATGTCTTTCCTGATGAACAATGCAAGGAAACGATTGGAGAGCCATTTGAAACCCTACTTCTGTGCATGAGAAAGGAAGGTGAAATGAAATCTGCTTGCCAGGGTGATTCAGGTATTTAAACATATTCTGCTACCATACTAATTACTAATTACAATTTAAAATATAAAGGAGGAGGGAATACTGAAATATACAAATATTATTCATTACTCAGGTGGTCCGATCTACTCCGTGGGAGAGGACAACAGTCAGACTCTCGTTGGAACTACTGTATTTGGTGTTGGTGGTAAATGTGGAATGGCGCCAAATGTCACTACCGTCGCTTTAGAAACATTTTTCTACATGGATTGGATCAAAAGTGTCACTGCCTCATGACTCATGAGAACAACGTTGAATGTATGACATATGAGAAACAATGTATAGAGATCCAAATAGAATAACCCACAGTATTTTGTACTTGAAGCGGAAACAAACAACAACGCAGTGTGATCTGAAGTTTGAAAGTGTCGCAAAAACTGGCATTTTTATTGATTTGAACCTTGAAAAATGTCTTGAATTCAAACATTGTAAATTGTCAATCAAAGTTCGAAAATCCCACTGAACAACAGACTTCTGTCACACTATGAGCGCCAGCTTTCAAAAGTGTTTAATTAATTAAATTAGATTGCTCAGTCTAGACATCTGCTGTTTTAAATTAATAACTATTGATTAAGATATTTTATGAAAAGACGCGGAAAATATTTTCCTATACGAAATCCCTCCAATTGCTTACGTTTTTTATGTACAACACCATCAGCCATCAGCTCATGAGCCATTGTTTTACGTTTTACAATTCATTGTTTTCCAAGACATTTCCGATTAAAAAGCCATATCAATGAGGAGGCTGAAACTGACATCACAAAACTTGGAACTACTTTAATAAACTTGAATTGGTCACATGTTTTTGTTTTCATCATATCCCATTTTGTATGTATACATTCTCCGTGTTCGGAGAAAAATGAGGCATGAGTCATAAATCTCATATTTCATAATCTCTTTAATTGTTGTAGTTGCTGCGTGCAAGTATTTTAGCTGTGTGTAATTATATAAAAAAAGTGTACAATGTAGTTGGTAAGGAGTCAATACAAATGAGCTTTTACGAAAGGTTCACTTCTCTTTTTAAGACTTTAGTGGAAATGTGTGGGAAATGATCTAAATTATGGAACAAAGAATAAGGAAAACTAAACAATATGGCAACTAATTTATAAAAATGTAGGCAAAAATACGATAAATGTTGATACTCAGAAGGAACCAATGACAATATGAATACTAGCATGAAGCATGAATGAACTGTTCAATTATGACTAAATGCAGTTCTAGAAAACATATGCAACTTGTGGAGTAGTCATGTTGTATGAGATACGTACTCAATAGTTAGTAAATAATTGAAATTTAGGCAGATGACAAAAACTATGTGTACACAGACTATAGACTGGAATTTGAATAGAACAGTATTATGAACAATAAATAAGAATCATGCATTAAGATCATTAAAGAATTCTTAAATAAAGACGTAGTACTTTGAGCTTGATGTGCTTGGGTCACGAAGATATTTGATTTTAATAGAGAATAAAGTTTGAAGTGAAGACAAGAAATTAGAAATTAGTGATTAAATTAATTCAACTGGAGTTTGGAAAGATCCTTAATCCTTAATTCATCAGGTTCTACGAGTGCAGCGGCAACGACTTAGAGAAACTGCATCTTGAGCATCGCGGACTTGCTTACATGTGAGAAAATTTCTATTAATTTGGGTACAAAATCCGCTACATCGGATTTTCATTTCATTTTTACATGGCACCCAACCGGGATCAGTCCTTTTCTGCTTCATCAAATTCCTGAAATTGATTTAATAAAAATAGAACTTGTTTAAAATTATAACCTAAAGTACATGATGAACATAAAATGTCGTACCTAGGCATGTAAATGGATTACTTTCCATTTACTTTAAATAAACTAAACTAGTTACTTGTTAATAGAGTACATGTATGTACTATAGTTTATAAATGTAGTGCACGGACAAAATGTCTCCTCGACGTGTAGAAAATTTTATTATATTTTTTTTCAATAAAAAAATAATTAATGATTATATTATAGCTATAACTAGTCAATTATAATAGCTATTAGCTATACTTACATTATAGCATTGTTCACACAGAAGCATTGGAACTTCTGTTTGGTCGGAATGGTGTGATGGCACAAGTTTCGGTCGTAGTCTGTGCACATTTTCTCACAACTTTCCATCTCTTGTGGGGCGGAACACCGCGAAACATTCAGGAATGACTCGTCTACTTCCATGACCTGTAATAACAAAAAAAAAATTAAACACAACGTTAACTACTGCAAAGTGAAATCCAGTTCAATCAACACAAGAACTACATCATATGAAATGAAACTTAGTTTGAATTAAATTAACAATGATGTTTGCATTCTTTATTTATTACCATTGGCGTTTCCAGACCAAGGCTGGAACAAATAATACACACAAGACAAAAACTTGACAAAATTCCGTTCATCTTTAAACTAATACTTTTAATCCAGAAAAAAACAGAGGGATTTAAGGAAACTGAAAAATTGTTTCAAAAAAACTTGCTTCAACAATGACTTTAAAGTGTTTTGAAAACGTTTAGATTCTATAAAGACTAGAGAATATTCATCTCTTTATATACGGTGTACGGTGTATTAAAAAATTACAAACAAGCATGAAACAATGTGAATTTTTAAATATTGTGTATTTTTCACCTGCGAAAAACGATAAATCCGGGTAGGTTATATAACTGGATGCCAACATCAAAGTCGCCATAATTTCAAATCCAATACTTTGAACTACTTTGAAATAAATTACACAAATGATGGCATAATATATCCAAATTTTTCAAATAAAAAATGTTGTGTTCTAAATACATGTTACATGAATTCGTCGTTGCATCGCATTCATTATGATGGGTTATGATTCATCATGGAGCAACTATTAAATCTTCAGGAACTGACGTTATGTAAATTCAATTTAACTAAACGATCAAAATAATACGTACTCACATCTGCGGAACATAAAATTTTGAATTTGTGAATCTATACAAATAATCTAATTTGGATTGTTGATTGAAAATTTAAATGCAATAAAAATGTTTATTGATACTTAACCAGGAAACGTTTGAAGTAAAAACAATGCATATTTTCTATTTGCAAGTAAATAAGCACTGCATTACAAATTATGTGTATTATTAATATTATTATCATCATTGCATCTCCGATTTTCAAATTTGTACAGCATATGCACAGCGAGCTGCCCCGTGTATTCAGAACTGTGAACGCGCGTTCTATATACAGAACGTATATACGTATTATAAAATACAACCTCCATAAGATTCTTGGTTCAAAAAGATCATGTATGTAAATATCTATACTCCATACTCCACTCTCCAAACTAGTGATGACCAACGACTTCCCGTCCTGGAAAATTTATGTTTTCTAGCCTTGTTTTCTATTTTCCCATTCCCGTTGTCCCTGTCTCATTCTTTCTCTTTGAGACGTAGTAATTTCTCCATTAGCATTTTTTTGACAAATCCTTCTCAATGCATTTTTTGCCAGGGTGAGAGAGTCTAAGCAGGAGATGGGACATAAGTTTTCATTTCTAAGTTTTGAGAATTCAAAGGCATACTTGTTGCATATTCAATATTCATACTTTGTACATATTGTATGTATCACGTAGTAATTCGATTCAAATCATCAGCCAGACGAGTACTTACGACTGACGACTGACTAACATTGCTTCTGTGTAGGCTTCCTACAAGAAACTAATTAATTGTACAGTGTGCAGTGTGCAGTGTACAAAACATGAAAAGAAAGGAAAAATAGTTGCTTTGAATTTTATCTTTAGACAGTATACTCACATTAAAATGAAAATGAATTTAGCGAACAAAGAACAAACAGATGTAAAATAATCATTCTAAAATGTAAATTATTGCGCATGTATGAAGTTTCAAATTTTTTTTACATGTTACATGTCCAAAAAGGACAAAGTGCAAAGAATTGATGGAAATTGCCAATTACTGGTATCTAGTATTTCAAAATGCGGAACAAAAAACATTCAGATATTCTAGAATCATGAATCATGAACACGCAAAAGTAACATTTTTCTGTTACCGGCTACCAGTTACCAGCCCTTTCATTTTACCTTTCATCTTTTACGTAATTTCAAAAACCATTGAGAATTGAGAATATAGAATATAGAACTAAAAGTAAAACAAAAGGAAGAGACAGAAGACGAGCAGGGGAGAAATGATTGAGAAGAGATAAACTGTCCGTTTATGTTTGAAGTTTGACAACATGCGAGCGAATAGATGGGAATACGCTTACAATTTACAATTTATAATGTCTACTTGTATGATAATGTGATGATGTTAATGATGGTGAATGGTGATAGTGCTTCTGGGCTTTGGGATGAAATTCCAGCTTGAGAATTTCAGTCCATTCAAAATTCAAAATTCAAAGGTTTCGTCTGCAGTCTGCGTCTTTTCAAGATTCTCTGCCTCGTTTTCATCCCTTTCCTTAACCGTTTGTAAAACTATGCTCAATTCCCAATTTCCAATGATGAGGGTGATGGTGAGGATCATCTTTCTCAATCTTGAATCTTTTCATCTCCTATCTTGAATGTTCATCTTTCATCTTTCATCTCACATCTCACATCGCACTAACCAATTTTAAAGGCATAATAAATGATAAAATCTATAAAAGTATGTACAATGTACAATGTACATTGCACATCTTCCCTATTACCTTTTTAACTTTATTTGAGGATAGGTTTTACTCAAAGGGAAAAGTAAAAAAGAAGTTGGCATTTTACACCGTTCATAAATATAACATTTAACATTTAAGTATACTGCATCTGTTCAAGTTCCCTACCTATTCCCAAATTACAATAAATACATAAATGAAGGAAATTGTAAATAAAAGGTATGAAAGAGTTGTTCTTTTTTTTTTGTATACACTATACAATATGTAATGTAGATATAATGAGACGGCTAAAATCTAAATGTATAGAGGAACATGCGTAAGATATTTCAATGAAAAAATCATGTCCATTATAAATTATACATTGTACATTGTACACACAAATACAAAATACACTATACATAAATAATATAAAACCAGTAGGAGCAATCAAAATACCAATAGCACAATAAACATGAATATAATATACACAAAATACACAATACGCATAGCTAAAAGCTATGCCAAGAGAGAAAGAGAGAGTTGTTGAGAATTGTGGATTGTGGATGAATGACTGCAGGTGATATTATTATAATATTTTGTGTATATGTGCACATTTTACCATGTGTATTGGGGATTTCAAATTTCAAAGATTCCATTTCATCTTTGATTCGATTGGGCTGAACTTTGAACTGGGTATAAAAAGTAAAATAGGTATAATTTCAAATTCTTTCAAAAAGCTGCCGGTATTACCAATCCTCGGCTTCTTTATATTTTACATTTTATATTTACTCTTTCTCTGTCTCTTTGTGTTCTGTTTCTTTTTTACCGACCAGAGTCCTGAGTTTCTGATTAAATTATTGTACTGTTAATACATGAATTACATACAAATAAGTATAGAGTATCCAGTCTGTAGTCTGTAGTCAATAGTTACACTACTGTCTACTGTGTTCAGCACTAAATTCACAGGTCTTTTGACTTTTGACAAGCTCTTTCATTTCAGATACACAGAAGTATTCGTAAATTGTATGGAAAATTACCAAAAACTATTCTTGCATTGTTGTGGATTGTGGATTGAAGATTTGAAAAAGAAGTCTTCTTCATGTATTACTTACAAGTTACATGTAACATGTAGGTTGTAAATTGTAAGTAAGTAGTTGGTAGTTAGTACACACACTAATAAATTGCTCATGATAAATGTTCAACAACTTGTTTATAATTTATTTATGGCTTTGTACTTTATACACTGTGCATTGTACATTGTACATGTGAATATGACTTGAATGTTGATTCTCTGTTCTAAAAGTTCAAAGTTTGGACATAAATCTATGCTAAAAATATCATGACATGAGAAACATGAACAACATTCAACATTCAACATCACACATTAAATGTTAAATATTGGCCATTGGAAATCGGAGATTGGACGATAAGACATTGGACATGATGATACATGATTAATTATTCAACGCACAAGATCCTTCCGATGGAAATTATTTTATGTACACTTTTTGCATAAAGGATTTTTTATCCGACAGATTTTTAATGTGTATCTAGTAACTAGTAACTAGGGACTTGTGCTGCATTTCAATGAAAAAATACACGTACAAAATATATACGCATGTGCTTGAGGGACGCTTAAATATGAATGCTAATAAAACAAGATTTGAACTTGAAAAGTACATGCACAATACACAGTCCACAGTTTATTCAATGTTTTATTTCTCTTTTATGCCTTCATTTTTTATCAACGCATAACACATACTGCATTCAGTATTCAGTGTTATTGTTATAACAGGTATAAAACCTATAAGTACCTATGTGTTTTTTTATGATTTAAGATCTTTGTATTTTTATTTATATTGTATAGATTTTACTTTGTATTCATAAAGTGTCTTGCAGTCTCATCATTTTCGTATGATCACGTGTGAGGTCTCCGGTCTCCCGTATATACTTTACACATATGTATTTTACTGCTGCGTTTTACCAACCGTCAGTTTTTTAATCATTTTTACTCGTGTAATAGAGTTCAGAGTACTGACAACTGACAACTCAAAGCACACGCAAGCCCACGCAAAATCCAAACGCATTTACAATAATATCTCGTCTCATGTTGATGAGTTTGATTTATAAATCCTCAGCGAATATTTGGAATTTGACAAGATGAGACTGACAACATTCGTCTGTATAATCACAACCCATTTTCATTGTTTTCATCGCTGATAGATTGTCAAATGCTTACATACACTATAGTGACTATACAGTATACAGTGTAAAGTTTGGGAATGAGAGTCAATGACAGGAGTTGCTACATGGAATTTTAGTTATACTATAAATAGCATTTTGCAAATTCTGTATTCTATGCAGATAAAAAGAGGAAGAACGAAAACATATTAGTTGTCAAATATATAATGTGAAATGGATAAAAGCTAATAAAATGGTATGAAAGTTGCTTATATTGTATAAATTCAAAACTGGATGATAGGTGCATAATCATTTTATTGATTTTTCAGTATTATGACCTCATCATAAATCATAAAATACTCTTGCATAATAATAATAATAATAATAAGCGGCAGTTTTTTATGGCTTACTTTTAATATTGTCTCTGGCATTGAAAATTGAAAATAATTATTATTATTATTGTAAAAGAGATAAACATTGTGGAAATTGGAAAGACCAATGGTATGTTGTTATTTTTGTGTTTGAAATTTTATGATGATATTTCCTGAGGAAAATTCATGCCCTTGACATTTACATTTATATCATGTCATGTGACATTTCTTTTTTTTCATATGTTACCTTCAAGAATTCAAGAACAATGATAAATGATATAATTTTATACAATATTTATAGTTTTTCGTGTTTATTATAGTGACGTTAAAGCGTTAAAAGTTAAAAGACAAAAAGCAAGAAACAAACAAATAATACATACATGATAAAAAAGACAAAGGACAAAAAAAACAAAAGCGCTATTCAATAATTTGAAACTTGTGACATTCGATAAATAATGGTTTCATTCAAACTTACGTAATATGTAATATATTATGATCATTCATGACTTTTTTTCATGTCATACGAGGTACATTTATCCGCAATCAATAATCAATAAGTACGAGCGTACAGCTAGCAAACTTATTGTTTCCTTTGGATATTTTATGTAAATATCGCAAGTCTTACATGTCTTACGTCTTACCCTTTCTTTGTTGCTTAAATTTATTATTTATTTAGAATTTTTAAAATGGTTTTGTAACCAAGCTTTTATAACAGGAACATTTGTCTTGGCCCACAATACATTACTTTGAACTGTTTCATATGCAACTTTTCTGTATGGGGGAAAAGAAAAGAGGGAAAAACTAATATTAGGCATTATTCATGACAATTTAATTTGTTCTTTTTTTGATATTCTGTGAACTGTGAATTAATGGAACCTTTGAATATGTTCTAATATCTATAAAAAAATATGTATGAAATGAATGAAACAAATCTAACCTTGCAGTAGCTCCGGCACCAGCATCCGGATACATTTTGTACAGTAAATCCATCTAAAGTAAATAATAACATAATTTAGTCAGCAGTTGAAATTTGAAAGTTAAATAGAAAAATAAAAAAAATGAAAAGTATTAGGGAAAAAATACCTCTTGAAGTTGAGTGTCCAAACTGAATGAGCCAGTTAAGCTTTTAATGACAGTTCCAAAATATCTGTTGCCGTTTCCAAATCTTTTGACTAGTTTTGCATAATTATTTCTGTAGTAGACCCAAACGATCGGGTTTCCAACGGTGTTAGCGGCAACAAAGGCGAGGAAATCCGGATGTATATGTTTCTTTACGAAGGCGTCATCTTCACCCAGTTCTAGTAATTTTGAAATGATCCAAGGCTCATGACTACTGGCGAGAGCTCGGAGTAAATTCTGTTGCTCAATGCTATTCGACTCTTTCTCATAACGGACTTTCACATTTGTCCAAATTGTGTTGTTACTAGAGGTGAGACCTGTACACAATACACAAACACAAACATTCACTATATAAATATGCGATATCAATCAAAAAGATGGCAAAAAATGCCATTTGTGTATCTAATTGTAAATGTGCCCGTATTCCTAGAGTTTGTCACCTTGTTTGTATACGAGCGTTCGAAGAGGAGGCGGAATTGGAGTTTTGTTGTTTAGCCAGTCATTGAATAATTTTGTCACACGTTGTTGACAGGCCACACGTCCAGACTGACAGTTGAGGGCAAATATCAAGGGTTTGAGTAATCGATCTAAATGTGGATCCGCCTCATCGTCGGACCAAGTCAGTCGTTCAAATTGAGTATTTGTTATTTTTTGAAGGTAGTTCTACATCCAAAGAAAAAATAAAAAACTTATAGATAACAAACATACTACATGATTAATGATTACATACTAGATACTAGACACTAGAACAATTAAACATATAATTTTTCTGTGACTTCACAAAACCACAAACTACAAACTGCAAACAATGAACAAAGTGAAACTTACTCGGAAAAGCTCATAAGTTACTCCTGAAACATGAACCAAGAGGTCAAGGATTTTGGTAAGATGTGGACTGACGCATCTCCATGGGATATAATGCTCCTCATTGGCCAGTTGAAGTCCAAAACGGAGAGCGGTGTCATAACCCGTGTAGTTGGAGAATGCCAATGAAAAGACGTCATCAAGAAGACCACACCGTTCCTCTGGGCTGAATTTTGTCAAATAGTCCTTTTCAATCTTTTCCAGAGATGCTGAATCATATTTCACTCGGAAATAACCAAATTGTCCCGTGTTAACTTTTACATATTCGGAATTGGCAGTCAGCTCCTTTGGAATAGTTGCTACAAATAAAAAATATCAAATGTCATATAAATACTAGCTTTGAGGTAAAAGGTAGAGTATTTTGCTTTTTTGTGTATGACATTTTTATATCAATTTAAATTTTTAATAGGTACCTGGAGCTCCATCAAGATGGAGCCAGAAAAAGGGTGATTTTCCACCCGTCGAGGAAGAAGTGATTTGAAGTGGAATTTCCCATTTGTAACCAAACGGGGATTCACTTTTTTTTGAAGTGATGGAGGGGCAGTTTTGAAATTGTTCTTGACTCACAACAACTCCAGAGGGAGTGCATGAGACACTAACCACTGGATAGCCCATTTGCTTGGTCCATGTGTCCATAACTAGAGAAATGTTGACACCCTCAGGAGCTTCCGACTGCAGAGCTTCCCACAAATCTTCAGTGACGGCGTTGGCAAAGGCAAACTTGTTGAGGAATTTTGTAATGGCCTTTTGAAATTTTTCAAAGCCCAGTAAATTCTCCATCATTCGAATGCATGAACCACCCTGTTGATATTTCATATTCATATTTCATTCATGTTAGTAGAAAATGCAGTAATAGTAGAAACAGTAGAAATTTCTCCCTTGCTTGTGTTTTGTGTATACATAAAAAAATCTGACATCGAGTTGGGTTTTTTTTTATTAATTTGTTGATTGATTGATTGACCAACAAGTATAAGTTTGTACTATTCACCTTTTTGTAGGAAATGTCATCAAACATCTCTGAGATTTGATCAGGATGGTCTACTGGTTGAACAATGGGATGAGAATGATGAAGGCCATCCGCTTTTAGTGCAGGTTGTAAGTCTGTATTGGTCTGCTGACGTAACATTTCCCAATCTGGATGAACTGCATCCACTCCCTATATAGACATTTATGATTTATGATAGAGTTAAATCATGATCAAAAAGACTTTAATTACAAAAGGTACTATGATTTTTCAAAAAACCTTGTATTGGATGTAGGTCGCGAAGCCTTCATTAAGCCATAGAGCATCCCACCATTTTACAGTCACCAAATTTCCAAACCACATGTGACCGATTTCGTGAGCTGAAAAAAAATCAAAGGATAAAATACGCCTGAAATTACAACTACGCTTTATGCATTCATTCCAGATTCCAGATACAATGTATACTATTACACTAGCGCATACTACAGTTCTACCCCATCTTTGTTAATTTCCATTTGTTCAACTTTACCTACAACCTACAAACAAAAAAATAAACATGAATTATAAAAAATATGCTTTCATGTTTTTAGTGAGAATGGAAGATAAAAGATAAAATAAATACTTTTTTCGTACAAATACTGTGCGTAACATGAAATATAAAATAGTTCTTTTCTTACTGATGCAATACGTTGTTTGTTTCCAGCACTAGCTACTCCTTTTTTCCACAAGAGATTTCTTTCTTGAAAAGTGACGAGACCCCAATTTTCCATAGCCTGGAAAAAAAATTTAAAAAAATGACATTTAAATTTACATTTTTAAGACTCCCTTTCTATTCATGTTTAAATGTCTTATATCTTCTACATTTCATATTTCATATCTGATTGTTTAATAGGTATAAAAATATTTACCGCAATAAACATATCAGGTGGTGCAACAATGTCTGTTATTAGAAAATTTAGAAAAAAGGAGACATTTTTATGAATTTTTCAAAGATTTGGAAATACGCATAATATTTGGTATAATGTTTTTAATTTTTAATTACCGAGTTTTGGAAGTGGGTATTTGACGTTAAAAAATTCTTCAAATCGGTCTAGAATTTTGGGTGCAATCGATGCAGCATAAACTGTACCATTTACCTAGAATATGAAACGAGGATTTTCAAAATTTGGAACATTGTAAAAAGTAATCATAAACGGGTTCATCATTCATGCTCGAAATTCAACATGACTCAGTTTCAAGTTTCACTCTCAGTTTGATTTTGACTCTTGACTTTTGACCTTGTGAGCTGCTGCACAGACTTGGACATCTATACCAGATTTAGATTTTCCTTTGGTACACCCAAGATCTCCAACTACGTATGCAACGAGGTAAGAAACCATTGGAACGGATTTTTCAAAATGAACTGTTGTTAATTTTGGCCGAGGAACGTCAACTTCTTCACTCTATAAAAAAAATTAAAAATTTTTAGTTTTAAATCGTATAGTGCTTTTCATTTTTCACCAAGTCTTTGATCAAGAGACAGAATTTTAATATGTTTAGCTTTGACAATTTGAAATACCTTGACGGGCATGTTTCCCAAAGCTTGAAGATCACTTGGTTTCACAATGCTGACTGAAAACGTGGATTTAAATGAAGGTTCATCGAAAGCGGGGAAACTTTCACGACAATAGGTAGGCTGAAAGGTGGTTGCTAACATATACCTTTAATCGAAATTGGAATCAAAGGATTAATTTCTTCGGGTACACGTAAATGAACTTTTTTGAATCAAAGCTGAAAAGGATTATCGAAAATCAAAAAATCGAAAATCGAAAAAACATGGAACAGTTTCCATGATTGAAGCTATCTTTAACTTTTTTTCAGTACAATATGATTTCTCACTGGGTCTTATTCGCAATTGGATCATGGTATTTAGAACGGTAGAATCCAGTAATACTTTTGGTTAAACTTCCATTGAATTCCAATGATATGATATGATTTCCATTTGACAGCTTCTCCTTTAAAACTGCAACCCAGTATTCATTCGCGGGGACGCCCACAGTTTTCTTTTTACCAATTTTATTGAAAATTGAAACAAATGAATAAATAAATTATCATCCCTACTTATTGCTCAATTTATGTATACTTATATATTTATTTATTTTACAGGAGGCAGTTGAAAAAGCTTTCTGCATCTGAAAAACATTGCATAATATATTATTATAGAAGAACTTACTTCAAGTTCCAAGGATTTTGAAGGATCATCAGCCTTAGAAACTTTAGTTGAGGTTACACTCAAGGAATTGATATGTAATCGAATGTGGTCAGTTGGCTCCGTGACATTGAGAAGAATGGACACTCGACTTTGTTTTTTTTGAAAAATAAAATTATTATAAATTTCAATAGAAAAAAGTGCTACTAATTTAAAAGTAATAGATAAATAAAAGAGAGAGAGATTTTTTAAGCTTTTTATACCCCGAAAAGACACCAGCTTCAATTTCTGGATGTAGATACAAGTCATAATGAACAGGTAGAACATTTGGATTCAAACGAATGTTACACTCGTAATCCGGGCCTTCACATCTTTTAAATCATTTAAAATGCATTCAAAATAATATAGACAATAATAAACACAATAATTACTAATACAGATCAGAGCTTTTTTCTTTTTCTTACCATTACGCCCCTTTATAAAAATTCTTAGATATATTATACACATGTAAATAATAAAGAATGTATAGAAAAAACTCACTTGCTCTTTGATTGAGATTCTTTTGCATTTTCATGTTTATTTTTATCGTTGCCATTATCTTCATCAGAATCCGAATCAGCACCTTCTTGCTGTACCTTTACAGAGACGTACTTTCTACCCCCTTCCGCACAATGTGAAAGTGTAAGAATGACCAAAAGAGAAAGGGAAAGGAAATGAGTGAGACGTATCATTTTGAACCTTTTGGGAACCAGTCCCCGTTTCTGTTTCGTCTTCAGTAAAAAGAATCACCGTCTCTCACTCTCGCTCTGGAAAACTGTTTACTGTCTGAACAATCTAAAACGAAAAACTGTGAGGAGCACAATTATCAACTTGTTAAATAAAAATTTCCCTATTGTTACATTCCTTTTCTAAATTTTATGACTGTGGAACAAGACAATGGAAATAGACCAATTTAATTTTGTATTTAATGATAAGAATATCCGCAATTTTACTAATAGTTGGAGGTGAGTGGTAATAATACTAATACATATAATATATACAACAATAGAACACCAAATAGGGAAAACAACTATGACCCTGAATCAAAGTAATGACGATAGAGAATTTTGCATTCAAATCGTCCTTTGTTTTTTCTTTCCAATTTCCATTGTAGGTTATGGTTTTAACAAGTATTTATACTTAATAATATGAAATAATAAAAAAAGAATGTGTTCCGCCTTCCATTTTTTTATAGTAATGATGAAGCGTTTGATTGCTTTATTTTATCATTATTCAACGAGACATTATTATTACATACATACATACATACTCTTTATATTATATATATATTCTTTCATAGATAGATTTTGGATAAATATTCATTTTTTATATATCATTATATAATATATTGTAGCTTTTTATAGTAAGTCATAAACATACTTTATATTTTCCTACTGTATAGCGTAATATGCAACATTTATTTTATTATAGCATATATATATTTATATCTATACATAGTAATAATCAATTAATTAACGATTATGATGACAAATCTTCCATTCTTTCACAGTCTTTACCACTGTCATCATAATCCAAGAAATGGATTACGAGTATATATTTATAAGTCTTACACACTCATAAACATACCTCATTTACTTCAATATACTACATATATGTAGAGAACACGATCGTTTTGATAAACTTATGTAAAGCTTTTTCGTACGTCAATATACAACTATATTTACATTGTTAGTTATTATTGTTATTTAAGGGCTGCGTACAATATTATAAAGGGGTAGGCATTTTTGTCTTGCATATATTTCACTATTTACATTCAATCTAAGCTGTTTTGAATATAATAAACCTGGTCTAGTAGGCTGAAGGCTGAAATTGTTATTTCGTTACATATATCATACTCAGATTATTATCAAAAACATCTAGTCTGCAGCAAATTAACCCTATATACACACTAATTATTATACATGATAATCGTAGTGTTTCATTTACTTTTATATATGCGACAAAGTAAAAGCATCTGATTTTTTTTTATTACTATACTAATTTGGCTAAATATATTCATCATGAGAATATTATTACCTTTCATCTTTGCGTCGTATACCTCTTGTTTCTTATTTTTTTCGCCAAATACAATAATAATAATGTTTATTGTGATATCTTTCCCCATATTATATATGAAAATCTTTTGGTTTTTTCTTATATCTGAACTCAAGATTATTACATTACATACTCTATACTCTATAATATATTATATATACACACTCCAAACACTCTGTATAGACATATTTTGTATTTTATATTGCCATTTTTAAGCTAAAGTCGTAAATTCACTGCATGATCAAAATATGTATTATATAGAGCTATAATAATTTGATCGTCGTACCATAATATTAGTAATAATTCTTATTATTACTTTCACAACAAAAAAATAGAGGAAAAAAGAGTGACAAACTTAAATAGTTTCATATTTTATAATATATTATACACAAAATAAAAAATATAAGGAAAAGAAGAAATAGAGAAAATACATATTATACATATACATATATATATGAAAATATTAGTATGTAAGAAAATAGGCAGCAAAATGTCACAGGAAAAAAATAAGAAGAGCGTTTTCTCATTGAAAAAAAATACCAACAAAACAAATGGGAAAGGAAGTATGAAGAAACAACAGTCTTTGGGAAAGGAAGTCTGAAGAAACAACAGTCTTCGTGAATTGTAATGTAATAATCTACCAAAAAGGACACCATCCAATATAGCACTGGCATAAATTTTCATTACTTGTTGCATTTAAAATTAATAGTTTTACTTGTTCTTGTACACTATATGGTTCTTCATTATTAAAATCTCGTCCAGTTAACTTCTCTTTCACACGGTTCACTACTGCTAAAGCCTTCTTATTTAATGCTTCCGTTGGTCTACTATTTGCATCTGGCTCAGCACCTATTTTGAAAGAAAAAGGAAATGGTTAGAAACATTTAGTCATTAAAGATTGAAAACAATTCATGTACCATTTAATTGTCTAATAATAATTATTATTATTACAAAAAAAATGATAAAAATTCATATCATCAATAAAATTACCTGGAACATTATTATTAACAGCAGATACACCGACAGCCACAGAAGCCATATTTTCTTCTGTATCAACACTAGAACTTAAATCAATATTTCTTTGCTTTGTCCGTTGTGGCTTTGGAGTAGCAGCAATCAGTTTCCAATTTAGAAGAGGGTCGTAAACGAAGGCTTCCAACACTGCCATAAGGGAATCTTTATTGTGTCTGAGTACACGAAGAGTAGATTCACAAGTACATCGATATGTACCATCAATTCCAGTAATCTGAATAAAAATATAAACAAATAAATAAGTATAAAAAAAACTGAATATACATGTAAACAAAGGTTATTGCAAAGTATAGTATTGTACAATAAAAATCTTAAATAATACCATAATATATAATAAATAATCATATATTTTCGTCATTTAATAATTGCTATTTGTTGCAAAAACTATATTCTGTAACTATATTATATAATGATTGAACTATATTCATAGTAGTTGATAAATACAAACCTCCATGGCATTTATAAGCATTCTGGTAAGACGGAAAGGAATTTTTTCTGGGAATTTCTCTCTAGTCATGGCTACTTCAAAACAGTCTCCAAAATCAATATGAACAATTTTTCCAGATTGTCGATCCAACATGAGATTACTAGGATGACGATCACCTAGTCCAAGTACATAACCAACCATGGACATCACAGCTAAAGAACGTGTATAGTTGGTTCTTCGATCAAACCAAACCTTTAAAAATAAAATAACAGAAGCATGAGCTTTATTATTTAAGTAATTATCACGGGTCTTATTTCTGTACC
>JABASP010002582.1:0-19081 GCA_019776565.1 Sminthurinus signatus | reverse complement strand
TAGTATTTTTTTTCACAGCATGTAGCATGTACCTATATAAATAATGTATATTATATATATTTCGATCTGAGCGTGTAATGCATAATGTATTACACACAATTACTTCAGTACTCTCAGTTCTCAGTACAGAATTCAAAGAGTGTATAGCTATTATAATTGTATTATTATACTATTGTGGTAATTAAATATATAGAATCTTTTGTTTTTAGATTTAAAATATATTCTGTACTCTGACCTATACAAAAATACAGAGAGCAACAAGAGAGAGAGAGATGCCCTTTATTTCGGAGTATTTTTCTTCCTGTTTTATTATTTGTGAATTTTTGTACAAAAAATGAAAAGTATATATTATGCTTTGTCTATATAGTTTCCAATAAATAAATAAATAATAAAACTTTCAATGCACATAATATACATGACCCTTTCTTCCTGTGTGGACTTTTCAAAGATTTTTCTCCCACGACACAAAATTAAACTATACATATACAATATTATCTTTCTTTTTTTAGATTAACTTAGATATTTAATTCTCAGCTACATCTTCCCCTTTAATTTGATTTTAAATAGAATAGAAAGCGAGAAAAAAACGGGAAACCATCCGTGCTATTCGTTTTGCACTTTTATTTCTTATGCTGACGTTATACAAGATTCTCTGGGAAAATCAATGATTCTCTAGTTTTTTTAGCATGTGAAAGGTGAAACATGAAAAGCCTATATATATATGTGGGAACCCTTTTGTCTTATTTCCTAATCTTTTCATTAAAATTATAGATTATTTTGTAGTTTCTCTTCTGAAAATATTTTTTATGTAGGTATATATAGTCTAACAATCTAATAATCTTTTTTTGTTTTCTTGTTTTGCCATATAATATAAAATTATTTTTAATACAGAGAAAGGTGATTAATAGAACACAATGTATCATAATATGTATCATGATATAAATGTTTTCCTTCTTTGTTTGTTTCTACATGGAACACCAAACCGAAATATTATACACCCACATTATGGAAACTGTGAAGTGGATGCCCTGGAAAAAGAGGAATCAACTGGTGTCGTTCTTAGACCATATCAGATAATACTGATGAAATTCTGTACTGCATTCTATATACTGCATATGTATGTATATATATATACATAATATGATACACTGTGGTTACCTACATGTTATTTTCTAGAAGTATGTCAAAAGAGTTAGACTAAAATGCTCTCTAGAGATTTTTCTTGTATTTTTTTTTTTTAAAAAAAGGTTTTGGAAATTAAAAAGTGTTAAATTATATTATGAGCAAATCCTAATTTAAAAAATTGTAGTGTACTATTTCTGTTTTGGATAAATATGCATGTAATATTATATTCAATATATAATATGCAAAATAATTATTTATTATAGCATTGTGTATCGAGTGTAGACTGTATAGACAATGTACAGTGTACAAGTACATTGGTGTACGATAGGAATGCGCATGGAAAGATTTTATGTTCTCCCGTTTTATCGATTGGAGTGAGTGACCAAGAAGACGGTAGAACTAGAGAAACTAAGACGAGAGAAAAAGAGGTGGCTGCATATTATATCCATAGAAATGACATATCCAACTATGTGTATACTTTGGTTTTGGCATATGTATATGTGTACATATGTACAGACTAAATCGGGAGCAGGAGAAAGTTCCACACCTCCACACACCCGACAGTGAAATAGAGAAAGCATCTTCTTCTTCTTTACTCCATGTACTTTCTTCTCTCTCTTGAGAAGAAAGTAGAGAAGAAAAAAGAAGAAAAAAGGGCGACAAGTATTTCCTCTCACCGTCGTCTTCTTCATCTAATTAGGGAGGGCGGTGAAATATTTCAATAATAAAATAAATAAATAAACAGTGATTAAATAATAAGTATAATAAATAAAAATCTAAGTAAGAATACAATATATCTAAACTGTGCATGAAGAGTTGAAATATTATAATAATATATAATATAATACAAAAGTAATAAATAAATCAAATATTATAATATATTATAGTGTTATATAGATAGGTATATTGAAATAAATAAATTATCCACGATGGATCAAAGTGGAGTTTATCAAGAGACAGTTCAAACTAATTACAATGTTCCTCCTGGGGTCAGACCATACACTGATCCAAATGCCGAGGGCATGGTGGATGTGAGTAGGTACCCGGAGCCAGTAGATTCAACTAAGAAAATCCGGGGAAGGAGTGAGTTGTTGGAAACTCTTGTTGGAGGGTTGGAACCCGAACTAGTAGTCGCCAAGGTTTGTCATTGTCATTGTCAATAATAATATAATTGTCATGTTTTAATTAATGTTAAATAAAAGAAACTAATAAATTTTTTACCATTTCTTTTTATTGTACATATTTTGTCATCTATGTAAATGTTATTTTATATATATATATATATATATATACAAATGTACAAAATAGATGTACAAAACAGTTAAAGCAACCAAACTATACATTTATATGAAGCAAGCTACACTAGTTATACTATATATATCATCAATATTAGTCCAAAGTCCACGTGTTTAATTGCAGGGATTTATATGTGTAATATGTATCATGTGTGTTTGTAAAAACGCATATATATATACCTAAAATGTGTAATGTGTACAATTGAACGATCCCCAGGAGCAGCCACGAACCTCGTATTTGAGCTCTCATATAAATAACATGTAAATACTATGGAAACCAAAACGACGTTCGTGGTTGTTCCTGGGGATCGTTCAATTGTCTAAAAAGGATGACCAATTTTTGGCAACCATAAGTAACTATAAATACTTGAATAATGTGTGGAAATAATGTTTGCATGGGGATTTTATGGTGTTAGGAAAATAAAATGAGAAAAAAATTTACATTTCACCTGTTTTTCTTTTTCATTTTCTAGGGCTTTTACTTTTTCTTCTATGCAGCTTTTGGCTCATTATTTCCCTTGATGGGAGGTAATATTACAACACATACACTATGAAATACATTATATAACTTAAAAACAATTAGATTTTGTGCTCAAAAATACTTTTCTTGTTGAAAATGTCCAGTTTACTTCAAACAACTTGGCCTGAATGGAGCACAGGCTGGAATTCTTTCTGGATGTCGTCCTCTAGTTGAATATATTGCAGCACCAATGTGGGTTTCATTAGCAGAGAGGTACGTCAATGTCAATGACCCTATAATGAAACCAAACATTTTGAATAATATTTTGAAATAAATAATGGAACTATGATTGACATTAAATTGAATATTGTTTCTTGATGATGATGATATTGATGAATAGGCAGGGGAAGGCCAAAGCAATACTATTAGGCTCATTAGTTGCTTGGATCTTATTCACATTCCCCCTGGGTTTCGTTCAGCCTGAGCCGGTCTCATGTATATATAAATTGAATGCTAGTACAGCTAGTCTAGCAACGTAAGAGTACAGTTTCATTTTTCTACAACAATAATTTTTTATTTTAAATAACACATTCCCATTTTTCTAGACTTTAGACCTGTTTCACAAAATAGTCTAAAATAATATTATATCATAAAATAATAATGTAGGGATGTAATGTATTAACAATGATTTTATTACTTATTTTTGGTTTAGACCCGAAGTCATTGGTGTACTCAATAAACGTGAAGCTCCAAATTTCTATGAAGTTGACCAAGTTGACTTCAATAATAATAATAATTTGGAAAACCCTGAAGAGATCCCATCATCTGATACTGTTGAATTTGATCTCCCTGAATACATCACCAACATCAAAGACGACGACAAAAATAATAATAACTATGATAGTAATAATCAAGATAAAGATCAAATCAAAGTGTCTCTTCGGTCTAAGGTACATGAGTATAATATTCTATATTTATTATGAATTTCACCACGTTGGTGATTATAGTATCAATCTCACTTGGGATGTGTAATTCCTGTTCCATTTATATGATGTTTTGTTGTCTCATAATTCGTACACACTAAATACTTATTATAGTAAATAGTAATTATTTAAAAACATATAATGTACTTTATTGGATTGTAGAGAGCAATACCCAAACCTTTACCTGGAATTTCACCTCTCAAAATCAACTATGCTGTCAACTACAAAAAAGGTACAGAGCAGGACACCTGGGTCAGTCCCACTTTCTCTAGTCAAGTGTTCAAAAAAGACGATGTCACAAAGGTTCGTTACACTTTTCACTATGCTACAACACATTTTTCCAAATGAAATGGAAATCTTCTTTCTTTATATCATACTTTTTTATTACATATTAGGTAGACTAATAAAATGATTTTATGTAATTTTGTAGGTATTCTTCCTCCTGCTTCTGCTAGTCATTCTTGGTGAGGCAGTATCATCCCCATCCATTGTTTTGGCAGACACGGCTGTTTTATCATTCCTCGGTGACCAAGCTGGCAGTCGATATGGACATCAACGTATGTTTGGTAGTTTGGGGTGGGCTATTGCAATGTTCTTTATCGGTATTGCATTGGATCATTCTACTTTCCCTGACCGGAAATGTTTGCCCTTGAAACAAGTGAGTATGATTTCAAATCTCAAATCAAGTAGTTTTTGTCTTTGCATCTTTCCTACAAAGTTGTAATAATTGTCTATAACAATGTTACAATTCACAATAATATCTACATTTGTTATTTGTTCACAGGAGAAAAATTACACGGTATGTTTTGCCATATTCGTGGTTTTGATGGGATTGGCCACACTGTTGGGATGGAGATTGAAAATGCCGGAAGTGTCCATTCCAGGGATAGAATTGGAGAACCAACATCATCAAGGAGGATTTGAAAACATTGATATCGATACCAAACCCGTACGTTCTCCTTTTTTATTGTTCTTCTTGTTGGCCCTTGTCTATTTAAAATCCCGTTTATTTTGTCTTGAATTTTATTGCTCTTCCTGCCTCAATGTGTATATAATATTTTGTGCATTGTACATATATTTTTTGTCCCTTTTACATAAAGTATGTTGTCATTATTCATTGTTGTTGTTGTTACTAAAATATTATGCAGTTGGAATTCCAAATGTGCTAAATATTATCATTGTGATTTTGTTCCTCTTCTTGTTGTCGTTTTGTCGCCGTCATCGTCTTCATCTTGTCTTGATGGTTTCCTACGACTTTTAGGCAGCTTATGGAGATGATGAATTTGAGAATAAAGAGGTTGTTGTGCTTTTGCTTTACTTGTCATTGTCATTATAGATTTACCTCGTATTTATTGTATTTATCTATATTTATCAAAGTACATCAGTTTTGTGCGAAATTAGTCATACTTTATCATTTATAATATACTACATGTTCTTTTATCTTTTATCCTTGTTTTTGTGTAAGCTATACGTATAAAATATGTATTATATGTGGTGCAGTACAATTATACATGTTATAATTTAAACATTTTCAGTTTCTAATTTTAATGTACATAAATGAGGAAGTAGTGTAGTATCTAGTTTCTAGTATAGCATGTATACATTATACATGTCTTAAGTACTTCTCCGTCTTGTAATAATGAATAATAATATAATATAACAAGATATATTCTACATTAATCAAAAGTAAACTAAAAAGATGATAAATCTTTTGTGTACGCGCATAGAAAATTACAAGTGAAGGGCTACCACAAACAACGGTGTTTGCTCAGACGAACAGACAACTACCAGAATGGATCATTGTGTTACGTCACTTTAAAACTCCAAATTGTATCGCATTCTTGTTCGTGGCGTGGTTGATGGGGATCGGCATTGGACTCATCTTTACCTTCCTCTTCTGGCATCTACAGGATTTCGGCGGTTCACCTACCCTTTTTGGCCTTGCGTCAGGTTAGAAGAGTGTTTCAGAAACATGTATTTTGTATCTATTTTTTGTATTGTATATTGTATCTCTAATGTATCAAGTTTTATGCTCCATTCCATTCCATTCAAAATAATATAAATAAACTGATTTTTATTTTTTTTGTATTTTAGTCATCAACCACGTGTCGGAAGTGTTTGCATACTTCTTCAGTTCAACATTCATCGGTCAATTGGGTCATGTCAAAGTTTTGTGCATTGGACTTTTGTGTAATGTCCTCCGATTTTTCTACATCACTGTCCTCAAAAATCCATGGTGGGTTCTCCCATTCGAATTCGTTCAAGGTCAGTTACCAAATTCATTCTGTTTAAATAGTGTTAAATTTCATGGTTTTAAAAGTTAGTATAATACAGAGGGTGAACTTTTACTATTTTTTCACTTTCTTGAGCTTATATTACTTCACATATTTTACATCTGTATTGGAAATTTATACAGCAGAAAACCTCAAACCCACAGTGTTTCAGCCGAAATGTTGAAATATGCATAAATAATAGAAGAAAGGTTTATTGTTTTCAAATCAATTACCAATTTGTTCTGAAGACCCTTCTTGATTGCGAGAGAACTAAATAAACATTTGGAAACGGGTGTTTTGACAACTTTTTTTCAGACCCTTATAAACACTATATAAACACAGCAAAACGGGGCTCAAATAGTAAATACTTTGTGCAGTTGATAAGTGAAAAGCGTGAGGTTTTCTACCATATAAATAGCCATTACAGATGTCAAATACTTAAAGTAATGTAAGCTCAAGAAAGTGAAAACATAGTAAAAGTCCAGCCTCTGTACACAGTACACTCACTAATTATTTACAAAAATAGGTATACATACGATGGTCAGACACGATCAAAAGCCGTTTAATCATAATCAGAATATCTCACTCTCTCTTCAACTTTCAATAATAACATTAGAGAACATTAAAAAAAGTATGTAGGAAAACTATAATATAGGATGAGCTATATCACATATGGTTGAAATGTGGTAAATAAATGTGTCATGACGTGATGTGCTGCTTTTGGAGAAAGTCTGATTGAAGAACGAATGACTAAATAACTTGCTCAACTTCACACCATGTAGAATGTAGACGGTGATTTCATGCACCTCATTATAAGGGATTTCGAATTTGCTACTACGACTACTATATCCAGTTAATTAAAATGTATGTATGTGTATTTGTGGATTACAGGTATAACTCATGCAGCAGTATGGGCGGCTTGTTCTTCATATTTGGCACATAATACACCACCAGGTATGAAGCATGATGTAGTGTCAGTATATGACGTTTATATGGTACTGATTCAACATTTGTATGTATTCTTCAAGTGCTGATCAATCCATCGTTCTCAGTTTTAAGTTTCATACTCTGTATATTCTATATTCCATTTCTTAGAATTACGACAACCTGCTCAGTCCGTTCTTCAAGGACTTCATCATGGACTCGGTCGTGGAGTTGGAGCAGTTATTGGAGGTCTATTTGTTTCAAGGTATGTTGACTCCCTTCCTATTTCCTATAAGAACAAAAACATTATAGACCCCGGAACATGCACACAACATGTACACTGCACAATGTACAATTTACATTGAGCATGCATGAAAGAAAGTAATCAAACCAAAATGTAACATCTGGATTTTCCTGGATTTCCACAGTATTGGAACAACAGCTACATTCCGTTTCTATGGTATTGTCTGCCTATTGACATTGGCTGCATTTGCATTCCTCAACTTTTATCGAAAAGATGCCGGAGGATTCATCTCAGAGATTCCTCAAGAATTTGATCCTCACAGTGTAGCAGAAGAGACGTCACATCTCGCGCCTCATGGAGTACCTGGTTCCATTCCCAGAGTACATTCAAATTCCAGGTACTATAATCAGCCACTGTCTTTTGTATTTTGTGTATTTTCAATTTTCGATGGATCCCTCAAGAATTCGTATATTTGTATTTTGTCTTTGTGTCTTTTATCTTCCATGAAAAAAGTAAAATGATTTGTTTTTTTTTCTTTGAAAATTTTAGACTAGAAAACTTTGATCAGCAGCAACAACTACAGCAGCAACCACAGTTTCCAGCTCAACAGCAACAAATTCCTCAGCAGCAGCAACAACAACAACAACCTCCATCAACGTACCAGTCAACAAATCCTTTTGCGCAACCAGCCGCTGCCGACCCTCAAAATCAACATCAGCAATACTTCATACGTTAAGTTGTCAAATATCATCATATCAAAATATAAAATAATCTAAAATAAAATTGTAAACGTATTTCCATGTACATTGCTCCAAAAGTGAGCCATGTATGTATAATGTATAGCATATAAAACATATGAAATGATGTGTGTGAAAGGAGAGCATGATATAAGAATAATAATGTAAAAGGGAATAAACAAGAAAATCCCTTAGTTTAACAGTTTATCATAATAATGAAAATAAATAAATAAATGATCAAATAAATCATCACAAATAAATAATATCTTGAAACGACGGAAATCAAAATAATAATCAATCAATAAAAAAAATAGATAGATATACACACTGCTCTTCAAATATATATGGTATGAATTATGGATGATGAATGACATAAAGGATAGAGAGCTCAGAAATCCTCTATATGTTAACTGTTAACTGTCGACAAAAATAACTGAGCATTCCTAAAGTCTATACTATGTTATAAAATATGCATGTATGCCGGAGACTTGTACACAATTTAAGGAAAATGCTATATGAATAAGGTACATTTAATATTTAGAAAGAATGCTGGTGAGTGAGAGGTGTGAGACGTATAATATATTATGTGTGTGAACATTTTATTAAGGTTTTATTATAAGTTAAAAACTTTATTTTGAAAATATGTATTTAATAATTATTAAGAACACATGACCATATACTATATTGGCCATAAAATATAGAGAGATGTATCATATTCCGATACATATAGAGCAATCACGTTAATGAAGATTACAATAACTATAACTATATTATGACAGAGAGTATTCACACATACAATCGAAATGGTGCACTTCTTTTCCCTTTCTCCCTTCGTAATGTATGTACTATGTATATATAGTATATAGTATATATATGCAAATATATTTAAGGGTATGTTGTATTACGAATAATTTAAAAACGAAATGTTCAGTATGAAAAGTATGAATCAAAATATTGTTATGAATTCTTATTAAGAGGAAACATAAAGTACATAAATATATATATGCATAATCGTTATCATGAGTAATGTATATATATAGATCTTATGCACATCGATGTGCATAAGTACATGTATACATATATGGTAAAAATGATAAAAAATATGTACAATAATCATACATATATGCATACATATTCTAGTGAAAGAAAAAAACCAGTAAATAAAGCAAATGATTTAACCGAAGCAAACCTATATATACTATAAATATATATAGTATAGAACAAAAGAAAAATGAATGCTATAAAACTATCATGACGAAACATGTGTACTATAATATAATAAACTATATAATATAAATATATATATACATATATATATACATACATCAAAAGTGTGTAAGAGAGAGAAAGAAAAAAAGAAAAATAGAAAAAAGTATGTACTAAAAATAAAAATGAGAAGAATAATCTCATCACAAAAAGGACAAACCAAAAACAAAGAAAACAACAAAGTAAAAAATTTGTGAATAAAATAAAAGAAAAAAAGTACGAAAAATAAAATGGAATGGAACTTTTAATCGATCTGAACCCAGAAATGAACAATTTTTTATTACAACATGATATATAGTAATTGAACACACATGTGTGTATCAAAATATACCAAATACATATATGTATTTTGTGCATATTACACACTATATATCTAAGGAAAAATTGCATTTTGAATTTATAACTGTCACTTCACCTCGGGAAAAAGCATATGCGTACATATGCACTAACGCATACATATAATATGCATATAATTCTTGTGTGATAAAAACATGCTCCTTAAAATGTAGAACTCTGTAACTCTCATGTGTAAAAATCGACACATATCATGGGTGAAAGCATATTATGAAAAAGAGAAAGTACTCTGCACTCTGCACGCAACAGTAAAACAACACAACAGGTTTTTTTTTGTTGTAAAATCAGTTTATTCGAGAAAGCTCTGCTTCATATTTACAAATGTTTGACAATGGTTATGTTTTCATCAACTCTAATTGATATGAATTATTTTTAAATCTTTTTTTTTTGCTTGGGTTTTCTTTCTTTCCCTTATTTAAATGTATACTCCTATATATACGTCGCTTCTCTCCATTATTATTTTCTTGTTTTATTTTTACATAATAATATTTTCCTCCTTCTATAATTATGGTATAACTTGTTCTATATGCCTTCTTTTATTGTATTTTGTTTTATTATTATGATTATTATTATATATGTGTAATATATTGTATATGTTTTAGGTCTCAACTAATGAGCTTTCACTAAATAACTACGTTCACTTTTTTGCTTTTGTTTGTTTATATTTGTTTGATTTTTTTTCTCTTTCTTTTTAAAACTCTTTTCCTCCACACTTTTCATATATTGATCTTACTAAAAATTATAAGTATCTATTACATTTTAAATAACTCATATCATGCATGCATATATTATGTATATGTGTGTATCTATATATACCTACGGTATAAGTATACATTTTGTTTATATATGCATTTTATGAACGTACATAAATATGCATTTTTATACTATTTTTGTATGATGATGCCTGTTTACAGAATAATAATAATAATAATGTATTTGTTTTTTTTACTACGGCCTCTTTTTTTACTAATGTTCTTGTTTCCTGTGGTTACATATCATGTTGTTTCACACAAGTTTTATCAATTTTTATACCCATATGTTACCTGGTTTCCATAGTGTAAAAGTCACTCATATATATATACGCCTTATTTTTTTGTAGAAAACTGATGCTGCATACATTTTTATAATACTTGTCATGCACATTATCTCTCGTGCAATATAGATACAATATATATATGATATATGATGCTCTCTCTCATGAGTGTATGATATATATATCATATATTATTATTATTATTATTCGCTTTTAATGTTTGTTGTATGTAATAATAATATGTGTCGTATATATAATTCTAAGTATAATAATATATAATATAATAAGAAATAACTAAATTTTCCGATACTAAATGTATATATAGCAATCATAATATTATTATTTATTTTTTATTAGTCCTCTCTATATTGTATTTATAATTTATATGTTATTTTATGTATGTTTTTTATTATTAGTATAATTTATTTTATTTTATTATTTTCTTTTATTTGTTAAATACAGTACTTTTTTCTTTCTTAATCTTCACATTTTCATTTTCACTCTCTATATATATATACTCTCTCTACACATTTGTTTCCTTTTTTCCGCATCTTCTTTTTTTCTCATTTCTTAATGTTTTTCACTTCTCTCTTCTTCTCTTTTGTATTTTTATTAAAGCTATTATAATTACTTGTTCTTGAATACTATATAATTCACATTATCATTTGGCATCATACTGAAGTGTACGCGTAATTTGTGTGTATCATGTGTAGTGTAGTATAATATATGTGTCTCACAATGTAAGAGAGTAGGCTACAAAAATATCATTAAATTAGATAATAATTATATATATGTGGAAACATAGATGAAAAAACGTCTCTGTCAATTAAGTTTTGCTATGTGTCCAGAAATGACACTGACTGAGGAGAGACATTTGTGCATCTATGTAAGATCCTCACACACATATAATTTACACGTATTTGTAATATATTATAGAGATATTATAATATATAGATGTTGGCTCATGTGTTTGTTTTTATTCTCGTTTTCCCTCTCACTTTCTCTTTTTCCCCTTTCATTCTTTTTTCTTTTTGTAGCGCTATAATACATTTTTTATATATATAATACCAAGTTAATTAAATGCAGATAATGTTATTTATATATATTTTATTTTATGTATACTTCTTTTCTCTTATCAAAGACTTTTTTTTATCCGGTAAATACTTTTTAATTTTCCTTTTTTGGCCTTTCATGGACTAGAGAAACTTCTTTTTTTATGAACAATATATTTTTATATAATAATTTTCTTTTCTTTGGAGTGGAGAGAGTTATATATGATTTCTACAATAGACAGAATTTTTTTTTACGGGACACTAACTCTTAATGATTGTAGTTCGCACGGTCGAATATGTGGATGCGTTCTTTTTTATCATGTATATATATATATATATAATATATATATATACTATACTTTTTATACACAATGTATATTATAATATGTAATGTATCAATGTATACTAACATAATAATATGCATATATATATATTTTTTAATATATCGAGCAAAGTATTTTTTTCTATTTTTTTGCAAATCGCAGTTCTTTTCCCTTTGAATATAATAATACTTTCCTCACTCTATCTCTCTTTTTTTTGTCTACATAATAATACGTAATAAGTTATATATTTTATAGATATATAATACCATTTTGTATGTAATAATGTATAATAATAATGTTATATGTATAGATATAGGTAAATGTATGCATTAATAATAATATAGTATCTATATATATATAATATATGTTTGTTGGATGCGTTTCAGTTTTTTTTGTTTTAAAGTTGCTAAACGTTTTTATGCAAAAAGCTAAAAAAAGCACTCTGTGTACTTTTTTCTTCGCATACTCAGTTAAAATTTTCAGTATGGCCTCGCTGTATCCTTAGGTCTTTTTAGTTGAACTTTTAATCTTTTCATTCCGATTTGGAATCCTGTAACCCCAACAAAAAACAAGAAATCAGTTTTAATTATTATTACCTTTCAACCATAAATATATATTATATATATACTTTTATGTTATTCAGCATTTTCCAATCAAGAAAATACTATATAAATCACATGAACAACAGGTTTTCACGAAAAATAACAAATATATGTGGCACTCACCGTTCATGGCCTAAAGAAGGAACAGAAGTTGCAAAAAACCAACCACAGAAAACAAAAATGTTTTAGTTACGATTTTATAAAACAAGTACATCAAAAGTACAGTATAGAGAATATATAGGAAAAATCATGATTAAAAAAACAACACTTTTTGATGAATATGTATTACATATATATATGTAATATAATATATATGTATATCAATATAGAATTTAATGGAAAATGGATTGAATATAGACCTGTATTGCACTGGCAGCTGAGGCAGGATTGTCGAAACTCACAAAACCTAATTGATACATTTTAAGTTTATTTGAATTTCATCAAAAAGCTCAAGCAAGCGTTCAAAATGTACGATATTTTTTAGCATGTCTCAACTTGTGGAATTTAAAGCAACCAAATTAAGAAAAGTATAATATAATAATTTATACAAACTGTAAACTAAAAAGTATATAAAGGAGAGGTTGAAAAAAAAAGAAAAGAAAAGAGAAAGTGAGAGAAAGGACAAGGACAAACCGGCTACTTTTTGTTTACGTGTTTATACCCTTCTAATATTTTGTGAAAAACTAGAGAGGGAACTTACAGCTATAATATAAAAGCTACTATATTATTTATATCATGTACTTCTATATAATATATACATATGATTTTATACTAAACTTTATATAATAAGTATCTTAATCGCTCATAATTATTTATAAAATGTAACACAATGTTTTTTTTTACGCTTCCTGTCCAATTTTTTACTTCTATTATTTATATAAATTTCTTTGGAAATACTTTTATGATTATATATTATACATTTTAAGTTTCTCAGAAATACATATTTCATTATATTTAACCCACAGGAAACTTTGACGTGTATTTCTTTACAAATCAAAATGACAAAATGGCGCACAAACCTTTTCCTCTGCGTGTGTTATAAAAGTAATGCAGATTTTTTTTCTCAGTCAATGACTTTTAGAGTCGAATGATATAGAACTTAAATTGAAAAATATCAAAGTAGATATTGGTTTTCAAAAACTACCTACACAAAAATAGAGGAAGGAAAAGTATTCAAGTTTCTCCTTACTTGAGATCTAACTACAGACAAAAGAAAAGATTTATACATACATAAAAGTTTCAAAATTACAGATGAAATCATACAATTGAGTAATAAATAAATAAAAAACTAAAAGGAGAGAAAGAAAGAAGCATGAAAAATTGACTGATAGATTTATATGGTAAATATATGTACTTTTTATAGGTATACATATAGAATAGATAGATAAAATAGTAGAGAAAGAGAGAGTTCTAACCAAAGCATTTGGACTGATTCGTAGCTCTGTCAATAAAGACTTTGGAACTGATGACGTTTCCGAATGGAAGGAACATCTGCATTAATTCTGCATCTCCGAATTCTTGAGGGAGATGATAAATGAAGAGATTACATCCCTCTGGACCACTAATAGAGCAGCCTAAAATAATAAAGATCCCCATACCTTGCCACCAAATTCAACAACAAAGAGACAACAACCACAAACAAGTAGTAGAGAAATGTATGTAAAGATGTGTTCAATACTGAGTACAGATGAAATGTACAGTATATATATTATGTGTATGTATTTATGTTTATAGAATATGTAGATAATAATAATAATGAAGAATAAAAGGAATATGTGCATAAATTTCATGATAATGGTAACGGTAGTAAAATGAATTAAGAATTCAGAAAGCTGGCCTTGTTTGTTTTTTGTATAGGGATCCGTCCGAATAAACTACACAATACTTGTACTAGTGTCTCCTATGTAACGGTGTTATACTGACTTACTTATGATTAGAGAGTTATAAAACTAATACAACAAGTGTTATATTTAGTACACATATAAATGATGCATTTTAGAGATCTAGAGGGATAATTTATATAATATACATATACATACACATTGATAAAAATCAACAAAAAAATGAATAGAAAAAGACAAAATGAACAGGAAAAAGTAGCTAGTGGGAGCCTTTTTCCTGTTCAAAAAAAAGTTAAATGAATGTGTACAAAGTACAAATACACAATGTTAATTAAAAAAAGGTACACATGAATTTTTTACCATATCATATGACGTATTAAAATATGTATAATATATTGTTAAAAACGAAAAAAAAAAGAAAAAAAAATCTATTTTCTGAAACAATATATACATGTATTTTATATTAGAAATAAATAAATAAATAAAGGTAATAAAATAATTATTGGTTATAATTATTTTGGGGACCACTGCAGATTTCGCTCACCATCTTTTGTTTTCGCCAATTGCCTTTTTATCATGACCAGGAGCATCGCATCAGCCAGTAGAGCGATACAGAGAAAGAGAGAAAGGGACTGTGACCCGACTTGACCCAAAGCAAAGCAAATACAAGCAATGGCATGCATGTGCCTATTTTCTACTTTCTATATAACATAATTATTATGCAAGAATACTTATATTTATATTGTAATTTTTTTTAAAACATTAGTCTGTAGTGCTTTGTTCCTTTTTTTGGTAAGTGATATTCCTTGTTTTTAAGTGGTATATTATTTTGTAGGTTTTGCTTGTTTGTTTGTTGTGTTTGCTTTTATACATTCATTTGTAGTTTGGTTTTGTAGTAGAGAGAAATTCATTTGTTAGACTGTGGAGAAGTATTTTATACCTTCACGAGTACTCATTCCCATTGAAGGAAATCCAACTGGTGGTGGAGACCCATAGACACTTCCTGCTCCATGGAAACATACACACACACACATACATAAGTTATATTAGGTATTCATTTTTCCATGACATTATGATACATGTAGTGTAGTTTGTAGTCATTTATCTCACATGTCTAATTTAATAGAGTTTCATAATACCCCTACACAAAATGTACAATGTACAACTTACAATAATATAGAAAAAATTAAGATAAAGAAACAAGAAAAACAGTCACAATAAATACTCAGACGAAAATAACGAAGACTACTTTTAGTGTGTGTCATCATAATATATCTAAATACTAAATACACATGTGTAACACAGAATAGTTATCCAAGAAAAGAGAAGACACCATGAAAAGTGTTTACATTTAACATTTACAATCAAATCGAAAGCCAGCAAAAATACCATAAAATATATCGAATACATGGAAATGGAAATAATGTCGACATCTATAAGATGTTATTTTATCAGTTATCAGACAATCATCAATCACCAATAAGTAATTGTCATTTACTAATAGACCAACAAGTAATAATAATTTAATAATGATAATTAACGTGTATAATACACGGTGTATTATCTATAGAGTATAGAGTAGATAAACATACATGTAAAATATAACAAATTATATGGTATTAATGTTATTATTTATTAAGTATTCATATCAATTACGATCATAAAATGCGTAATAATTAAAGCAAGCCCATTGAATATATGTATGGAGTAAAGTATACACAGCGTATTTAATGTGAATTCATGTCCATAAGTAAAAAATAATATAATATACAAAGTATTTATACGATAATGATTTTGCGGTTTTGTATTTGGATTAAATGTTAAATGTCGTTCATTTTTTTCCAATCGTTCTTCTCTGTTTTGGTTTTGTTAAGTACACACAGTTTCAAATTTCGAGTCTCAAGACGTAGATAGGCAATAATTATGCTGATTATAGGATCACCTTTTTGAGGTTTGTAAATCCTATACTGCTACTAACTAAATAAAAATACTCCTGCTTTTCAACTCACTTTTATGTCACAACGTAGTTACTTTTATAAGTAGATTATAAATTGTATTCTATGATAGAGTGATATAATATAATTATCATCCTGAGGTTTTCCTCATTAATTAATAGGTGAGTAATACTAATAATAACCATCATCATCAAGAAGAAAAGAGAAGCGAGAAAAGGTACTCACCAACACCTGGATAGGGTAGTCCGTGGAGTCCGGCAAGTGCGGCAGCAGTTGCATCCGTGTTGCTTAAACTTTGTTGGAGAAGGGCTGAGGGAGGTAAAACGTCCGTAACGTATAAAATTTGCTGCTCTCTCATGTCTGGAGATTCTAAATTATAATTGCCATTTATAGGTTGTATTTGACTAGGACGAAATTCTCATCCAAGCATCCCCACTTTTCCATTTCATTTTCAATACTGATTCTACAGGTAAATAGTATCTACTTTTGTTAGTTGTACAAACATGCTTTTAAAATAATACTAATAATTTTCCATGCCGACTTTTTGATTCGAATATTTTTATATTTTCTGATGAGTCTTGAGTCTGAATTCTCAAGTGTCGCGTTCAACAGTTCTTTCGTTTCCACTATTTATTATTTGATGTTATGGTTATAAATGAAATAATAAATCTTATCCTGGTTATGTTTTATGTACACATGTTCTCATCACTCTCTTTCCCCCTTGCAAATTGTTGACGCACATCCAACAGACATTGATATAAATTATAAATACATATAGAGGTCTACAGTACTCATTAAAAAAAAACTGAACCGTTTTCCTTTTACACAAAGTATTGACTAAAGTTATTCGTAACGTTACACATGATATCATATCATATCCGCTCGCCTCCGTCTCTTTCAAAGTTTTGCGAGTAGAAAGAATAGTTAAGAGTACCTACGAGTGTGTGCTATTTGCACAATGAGATGTGAAGCTGCTTTGGTTAAACTTTAACTTGCTATCGACAGGGAGTGAATGAAACAAGAAGAGAGAAGAAAGGAGAGCAGAGAAAGAAAAAGAGCGAGGGAAAGGACAAAGAGCTTTTACTAGATATTCCAGTCAAAATCTAAGTACGTACGCTTTTGAATTGGAATTGGAATTGGGATTTTAGAAATAAGTGGAACGTAAGTTAATACAATAGAACGGGATTTCATTTCCTAGAAAGCTTGTCTACCAGTTCCCAATTCGCTATTCGCCATCCTACTCGCTTTTTCTCTTGCTCTTGTTCCTGTTCTTCCTTTTGCTCTTTTACCATTATCCACATGATATGACTCGTGCTGAGTTCTTCTTTTATCCGCTTTCTTCTTCCTTTCTTCTCTATCTGTCTCTTGATCCGTTCATACAGCTGGTCTCTTTCTCCATTTCGTCTTCCTCTTTCTCCTCTACTCTCTTCTCTCTAAAGATTTTCTAATGATTGAAAGATTGGATTTGTTCTGGGTCTACTTGTAGTTTCTACAGCGTACAGACTGAACAGTGTACATGTATACGTAGTCCCAGAATCTTGTTTTCGTCATGTGTGTGACTGTGACTCCATGAGACAGCTACTGATTGCTACAGTTGGGAAATTTGATTGGCTCTACAGCAGCAGAATAAAGCATTGAGCTCCGAAGCTCCTCTCTCTTCCCACTTTCTTTCTTTCTTCCCTTTTCTCCCTTTCACCTGACTCAGTAAAGCCGAGCTGTACAACACAATACAATATAATATAACATATATAATAATATGTGCTCCTGTCTTGTCTCTTGTATTACTGTAATGGGAAGCTGATAGTGGGATTCCTTATTCTTTATTCGTTATTGGCCAAAATTCCCCTATGCCATACTCACATACCGTAGAGTACCTTTTTGTATCGCCGCGACACTATTGGAAACTTTATTATGTACGCCATGTAAATCAAACGAGGGACGCTACTATTAAGTGCTGCGATACAAAATGGTAATCTACGGTACATAATAATAATACAATGTGCATGTCATGTACCGTGTAAAGACGTAGTTAGAGACAGATAGGTAGGTACAAACATTGAAAGAACATGTGTATAAAGGAGATTGGGAGTTTTCGGGTACATGTCACACACTGTGAAATCGTGAGACTGGGAGACAGGAAGATGATCAGATGAGATAGTCTGCATCTATACTCTCTATATTATATTGAAAAACAGGGACATGGACAAGAAAGAAGAGGAGGAAGATGAAGACGATGACGAGTCTTCTACTCTTTCTTTCTCCACTAGTTCCTAAATTCTAAAGTCTAGATATTACAGATACTATAGTTACCATAGATACTAGATAGTAGGTGCACATGGTGCATCATTGAGAAGCCATTTCCATGAAATTTCTTGCAAAACCTCTGTCATTTTATGTACACACTCTAAACATTGTACAGTGAACTGTGTACAGAGTACAGAGTACATAATACATGTACTTTGTCCCTTTGCTCATTCCATCTCTTTTTGTGTACAAGTGGAGCTACCTGTATTCTACAGATAATATTTGGTATGCATTAGACAGCAAAGTAAGGAGCAGAAGAAGACGAAAAAGACCAAGAAGAAGAATTATTACAAGGAAAAAGATTTTATTT
>JABASP010002581.1:0-19083 GCA_019776565.1 Sminthurinus signatus | reverse complement strand
ATGGAAGATTTTTCATTTGCTCCCAAAGATTGTCGTCGATTTCGTGGTTTCGGTGTTGGTCCTATTTTTCAGAATTTTTTTTATTGATTCTTAGTTTTCAAGTATAATGTAAGTAAGTATAATGTGATTGTGATGGTATAACTGAATTATTTATAAAACATGTCATTATATTATATATTATACAATATTATACATTACCAACTGTACACTATAAACTATAACTCACCAGAATCCCTTTCAGGAATCAGTTGCTGATCCATAATAATCTAGTACTTTTAATCTCTGTGTACATGTAATATACGCGTGTGTTTAGGGAGAAAAAATATTAAAATTTATATAACTGCATACTGCATGGACACTGAAAAGACTGAAAAGAGGATATATTATATTAAAGGGGAAAAGTCGATTGTAAAATTACAGCTAAATAATATTATATTATATTTTACACACAGTTGGGTAGCTTTGGTGTTTACACACGGGACGGTTTTAAATGAACCTGTAAAAAATAATGATTTTATTTAAATAAAACTGCTGATGTACTTACATGAATAACAGTTACTATATAATAATAATAGTTACAAATTATTAAATAAATAATAACAAAAAGTAGCAAAGTAATATAAAAATGCAATGGTTAAAATTACTGTTTGCTGTATCGAGTTTGTGACCATTAAATTACTTAACTTACTATTAACTTTTGTATGTGAGCTAGTTTATCGTTAAATTTTCTTTTGTTCTTTTGCTTTGCTAATAATTAGCTAATAATAATTATTATTGCTTTATGAAAATAAACTTGAGCATGATATTATGACATTTGATTATTATGTTACACACATTGTGGCAAAATGCATTGGTATTGTATATTGGACGATTGAATACACATCTGAAGTATGATTGTACCCTGTCACCTTGGAAACCAGCTAGGTATGTATTATGTTTCCATTTTCCAGCCCAACGATACATATTATATTATCATGTATATAGATGAATAGAAGTTAGAAGTATACAGGATACAGGGTCCGAAAGGGGTTTTTGGTTTTTGGTCTCATAAGAACAGCGGCTCCATTCCAGTCTTACCTTTTTTTATATATAGAAACATTGCTCGCAATATTGCGAATTTCAAAAACAGTAAACATGAATAAATAATAATGAGAAATGAGAATGTAAAAATAATTATTACAATATATTATATATGCTAGAATTATTATTACCCCAACTCATACATAGGTTTATATAGATATATTATGGATCGTGAATGTACAATAGAGTACGCCGTACGCCCCAAGTTATTCTGATTCTCAAACCTAAAATTAAACTGAAAAAAAAGACAAGATGCTGATCTATTCTTTAAATTTGATGCATTCGATATATTGATTGATTCTCCCAGGAACGTAATATATTGATGATCTATTACATAATATATAGTTTGAATGGGGTTCAATATAAATACACAGGTTTTTAATCCCATTTGTTATCATCATTTGTAATAATAATAATTGGTATCTTTTTTATTTTTCATCTTATATACGTACTATGTATGTACTACGGTCTAGTACATAACTAAATTCTTGTAACAAAAATGACTCAAAAAGGAATAAAAGGGTTTTTAGTTTTTACATAATTTTTAAGACGCCTTTGATTTTGTGTATTTTTTTTCTAATAACGGAATAACTTTTTCTTCGAGTTCCTCAATTACTTCCCAATGTTTTTCATGAATTTTAGGATACTGTAAATCAGCAATTTCCTCCCTTGGTAATTGATCTGGTTCTCCTAACGTTAAACCTTCGTCCGTAAGGGCCTTCATAAATGATTGGATCTGTAAATACATGATACAAAACAAGTTTATATTATTTATCTAGAAATTTATTATGTATGTACGTCAATCATGATTGCTGTATGTATATATAACATGTCATATATTTTCAAGAAAATTACATTGTATTTGTACATTATTATTTAACCATCATTATGTTAAAACGAATATTTACCTTTTCCTTTGCCAACTGTTCTTCTGTGAAATGTATGTAAACTTCAGAAAGACCAGTCTGTAGGCATCTTTGAGCTAATACACGACCAATTGTTTGTATGGCAGTAGCATCTTTTGTACTATAAAAAATAAAGAAGACGAGAACAGAAATTAAAACGCATGAACCATAACTGTTTACTTAAATTATTCAAACATGTACCATAATATATTATTTTTATTTGTTTCAAAAAATATATATTTATCACATTTTCAACTCAAAACTTTTACCTGTAAAGATGTTTTTTAATACACCACTCTTGTGTGGATACTCTCACTGCAAGTTGTCCAGTATTATGTCTAACTTCTGCAGAAATATGCTTTGCTGTTATTTCCAAAGTGACTCTAAATAAGTTATCATAAAAAAGATCATATACAAAAACATATTATAAATTATACATATTATATGTATTCCCATTAACAATGAGACTTATAAAAACAGAATGCTTTATATTACAATAACATTATTACTTGTTCCAATAACTTTTTCCTGGCTTATCAATATTCCATCCTATAGGTTTGTCTCCGATTCGAAGTTTATCTAAATTCCTTGGATTTCTATTATTTACATTTAAAATTTCTAATGAACTGTTTGGAGGATATGAAGATGATGATGAAGGGGTGGTAGGGTTTTTAGTTGAAAAACATTTTGAACCTTGACACTGTATCTCCGAGTTGAACACTGTAAAACATACAAAATTAAAATGTCATTTTAGTTTTGATGATTTCAAATTAAGTATTATAAAAATAAGTACATACATGAGCATGTGTACTCTACATTTTTTATAATGTATTATATTATTGTAAAGGTCTATACTTACCATTTTTATTTGATAGTAATCTTAATAGAGAACTCCTTAATGAAATCATCTTTTTTGTTGTTGTTGATAAATTATAGTTATTTAATAATAATTAAAACTTTAATTCTGTAAAAATTTTACAGACAAAACGGGTTTTTTTAGACGAAATCAAGAATCAAAAATCAAGGAGAACTAGGATTTTTGTATTTTCCGCTAAATTCACCCACGGCACTTGAAACACGGCACGGCCAAAAAAACAAAAAAAAATTGTCAAACTACGAAAAAATAAAATTTAATTAGAATTGGTTTTATTAAAAGTTTTCTATAATTATAGTACTTTAAAAATGGTAAGTTAATTGTAGTTTATATTTACACATACTTGAGTTTTTATTACTTCTTACTTAGTCATAATGTATCATAATTACATTTTTGTGAAATTGTCGTACATCTGTGTATAATATATTGTGCATAAAGTGTGTGTATCTTCTTTCTGTCTATAGCATAATATAAAACATGTATATTATGTTCATCAAAATTTAACTTTCCATGTGTATATTTAACTCAATATTATTATAATGGTATTTATTTACGGCAGTATAATACTTAATAATAACAATTTATTTATTATGTTATTTAATACATATTGCTTTTTATTTTGTCATTCCTTCTTATAGAGACCTATACTATTGCAAGGGCACACTCGTGCTATTACTCAAGTTAAATATAATCGTGAAGGAGACATAATATTTTCAGCAGGTAAATTATAATCATAAAACTATTTTATTCCTGGCGTATACATTCTGTTTAAGGAATTAATTTCACAATGATCAAAAATTATTTTATATTTTTAATGTAGTACATAATATAGTAAAAGTATACAGTATATACTTATGTGCTATAATTTTACATACTATAACGCCATAAAAGTTTATCAAGAAGTAATAATTTTTGTTAATAATTCAAATGTAATAATATGTTATTAATATCTTTGTAATTTAGCCAAGGATTCAAGTCCTTGTGTGTGGTATTCATCAAATGGTGAGCGTCTTGGAACATTGGATGGACATAATGGAGCTATTTGGTGTATTGATGTAGACTGGAAAACGACAAGAGCCATTACGGGTAGTGGTGACATGTCTGTTCGGTTATGGGATGTGGAAACTGGTAATAGTTAAAGCTTTAAATAGTTATACTATGTACTACTACTAATAATATTCTTTGTTATTGATAACACATTGTTGTTGTATCTACTATGAATTTATTTCTTGTAATATAATTAAAAATTTATTTTCTGTATGCTGTACTCGTATAATGTTGTTATCATGATAATTTATGTTTTATTATCCAACTTCTATACAACTATTATAATAATTGTTTTTATTTTTTTTAGGTAAATCTTTAAACAAAATTGATCGAGACTCATCCGTTCGTACATGTTTATTCAGCTATAGTGGGAATATGGTTGTTTATACAACGGATTATGCTATGAGCAAACCTTGTGAAATATTTTTTGCTGATGTAAGAGACCCAGCACAATTAGGAGAGTCTGTTACCAGAACTACTGTAGCCGATAAAGATAAAGTTACATCTATTTTATGGGGCTCATTGGATGAAACAATAATCACAGGACATGAGAGTGGTAAACTCACCCAATGGGATCTAAAGGTATGATATTAATTCATTTTATTTTACTCTAATAACAATATGCAATAACAAAATTTAATATATATGTATGTGCATTGTGTATGAAACACATCACAAATCTAGTTGGTATTAAAGTAGTAAGTATAATATGTTTATTTTTATTTGTTTTATGAATTTTTAATATACAGACCAACAAGATTGTGACAACCGTTGAGGATCATAGTAAGAGTATAAATGATATGCAAGCCAGTAAAGATGGTACAATGTTCATTACTGCATCAAAAGATAATACCTCTAAAATATTCGATACTGACACATTGGAATGTTTAAAAACTTACAAAACGGAACGGCCGGTTAACAGTGCTACTATCACACCAAACTTGGAACATGTAAGTTTACAATTTTTAAAAAAAAAAAATATTTGAATTATAATGATCATTTGGTATCAGTAAATTATATATTATATTTCATAGTGTAAAGAAAAATGAGTAAAGATTAGTGTTTATGTTTATAATTAATAATTAATGTTGGTAATTATGGCAAATAATAAATAATTATTGTAGAAATTGATTTAATTGTTAGTTATAGTATGTTGTACGTATGCTTACATAATCACTTTAAATAAACTTTATGCTTTATAATGTGTGTAATTTATAGGTGATTTTGGGAGGAGGTCAAGAAGCTATGAATGTGACTACAACTGGTACACGTGAGGGTAAATTTGAAGCTCGATTTTTCCATTTGGTGTATGAAGAAGAATTTGCACGTGTAGCTGGTCATTTTGGACCAATTAATAGCCTGGCAATTCATCCTAGTGGAACACAATACACTTCCGGAGCTGAAGATGGATTCTTAAGAGTTCATAACTTTGACCAAAATTATTTGGATTATAAATTTGATTTCTACATGTAACCTGTTTATTATTCAGGGGGAAAAAAATCAGTTTCTAGTGGTAATGTCCATTTAAATCTAAACGATTTATGTCTCAACGGCTTATTGGTAACTCTGGTTGTCTGACAAGTGTTTAATTCAAAAAAAAAAATGTGACTATCGCTAGCAAAATGTTTTGATTGAAAAGTGAAAATCAGACGGAATCGTAATTCAAGTAAGTAAATTATTTCATCATTGAAGATTTTATCCTTTTTATTCTTAAAATTTTGCTTGACAGTCAGAGTTACAAGTATACCGTCGATATTGTGTATTACATAATATATTATAATTATAATTTTTGATTACAAAGTTAAGTTTTTTTTCAATAAAAGTTATTACTATTATTATTCCTAAGATTTATTTTATCTTTACGATATATAACTATAAAAGCATAGTATGATAATAATTAATAATTATCATGATTTCCAATTTCCATTTCTATCAATGATGAAATTCATCAGTAATTCTCAGTATCAGTAATTTTATATTGAATTTTCCTATATTGCATACTTAATATGTAAAATTTATATTCGGCATTATCTGAAATTAGTAATAACATAATATATTATTTATATTAGGTTCACTAATAATTACTAAGAATTATTAGAAACTCATTTAGTATTGGTCATAGAACTATTATAATTTTAAGAAAGAAATAGAATATTTTTATAGTAACTTAGACTGTATCATATTATTATGTAGACGAATAACGTTATTGTAGATTATAATATTTAATATTATGTTAGTTAGTAATATTATGTAGGTATTCAAGGTCATACATGAACCATCATACATACTTGTAACTCATTGCGTTATTTTTAGTAGGTACATTATTATCAAGTTATTAGTAAAATATTAAAAATGTTCTTTACATTTAAAATGGTATATTTTTATCAGCTCTGCTGTCAAAATCAATATCAATACTCAATATCAATAATAGTAATTATTACTGTTAAAAGAAAAGGAATTTTTTTATGTGGATAAATTTGCGCATTCATTTACACTTTATAATATTTAATATTAAACAAAATGAAATGTTGCTAGATTAGAAGTTTATGGATTCTACTATAACAGTAGTAAATTACAAAACACCATCATCATAAAAATCTTGTACGAGTTCTTTCAGCCTTTCTTTGAGGATAACATTTTCATCGTTGACTCCTATTTTAGGAAAACAAAACAGAATTGAAAAACAAAACATGAATTATTTTATACTCTAGGCAAGGGAATATAACAATACTTCTTGTGTACAGACAAATTATTAAAATCCATAATAATTCAATATTATCAAAAGATATTATGATAATGTAACTAATAATAATAGTATAATAATGTAACTATTATACTCTTATTATTATAAATTATTCAAAGTACGGACAAACGTTTTATGGTAAAAGTTAAAAATACTTCTTTACCCATTCCTTTTTCAAATATTTCTCCAATATTATCATATTCTTCTTTATCTAAATCCTGTGCTCCTTCAGCTTTTTTTAATACAGCGAATAGAAGAGGCATAGAAATGACGAGTCCATAAATTTTGGATTGTCGGAATCTAATTTTTAAATTTTGCATAGAAAACCCAGGTAGTGGAGGAAATCCAAATTTATTACAAGTGTCCAAAAATGAATCATGGTACGTCTGTAGGAGTTCATCTAAATGTGCATCTCTAGTACTTCGAGTAGTGGATGTAAACAAAAAATATGCTAGATCCGTTGTTGGACACGATTCACGGAAAAGTTGAAAATCAACTAGCATGACTTCTGTCGGCTTTTTACCATTAGATTCTTCCTCAGGTTCTCCATAGCGAAACAGGAAATTATTAACCTAAATGTGTTTAAAATTAATTAATTTTTTACATGATAAAAAATACACATGTGTGGGTTATATACTTTCGGAAAATAAGAATGAATGAATTTGAAACTTTTGTTATACAGAATAGGATTATTATCAATGTTGTAGTTTTTTTTACGATTTTCTTATTACTTACCCAACAGTCACCATGATTCAAAACTAACCAGGGTTCTGTAAAATCATAAAATTTAAATATTATATTATGGTACATGTAAATGCTTTCAAATTCTAAAATATATATCATATAATTCAGTTTATAACATCTACAGTAAAAGCAGCTTTATTTATATATACATCAAGCATAAAAAAAAACAATAAATTATTATGATCATTACTACCGAGTATATAATATATGCATGTAAAACTATGTACTTATAGGAATTATTATATGTAGGAAATATTATAAATGTAACAGAGGTGTATAAAAAAACCTTTCACATATCCTTGTGGGTATTTCGTCTTAATTCGAAGTAAATCTTCGACCCTGTTTTCGTCTACGCCTTCAGAACTGACAAACCATCTCATGATATCTGTAGTGTCTTTCTCGAAAAATTTAGCAAAATTTTCATAAGCAACTGACTCGTTGCCCAATGTTTCTTCTAGCATACTTTTTGCTGCTCCCACTATCATGTCAAACACACTTTGAAAACTGTCTATGAGCTCGGGTTTGGTCATCATAGAATCTTCCAAGTAAGGATACGTTGGGACAAATCGGTCTATTCCATTTTTCTTTTTGTAAACCCAGCTAAGTGCATGAATAAATCCTAATTCCCGAAGAACGAGTTTACAGTGATCTACATCCAATCCTTTAATTCGATCTGCCATTTTGAATCCAGTAGTGCGTACATCTTCCATCAGTAGATAGTTGTCAAAAACATTTGGCTTGTTATTGTTTGTAGGGTCAGTTGGAACATCTTTAGTTCCTAAATAAATATGTATATATTGATGAAATATGAAATTATAAAACTCATGCACAACAATGTTATAAGTTATAATAATAGATATATCATATTATAATATATACTTTATATAAACCGTGTAAACATTTTTTCAGAGCTTTATAATATATTGTAGAAAATTAAGTATAACCATATTATAAACTAAAATGTGTAGCTGTCCATACAAGGAATAATATGTGTATAAATTATTTTTTTGACAAAATTTACGATTTACACCCTGTAAAATGAAATTAGACACTCTTGTTTTTTCGATATTCTGTAAATGAATTCAGACAAACCTTGTTGTATCTCATTTTTGTCATAATCTATTGCATTACCACCCAAGTAGGGAGGTACTGGTAGGGGTCTCATATGAGACAAGTTTTCAAGTTCTTCTTGTAGTTTCCTATATTTTGGAAACCAATAGTCATAAACTACAAATTCTTTTTGGAAAATGTTAGTCACTTGAAGCATCTGCTGTCGGGCATTGGCTACTGGATAGGCCTTTAGTATGAGGTTTCGTTTTGATGGTCCATTATTTGCGAGGGTAGCTTCAATGCTATACATCACACACCTATACGGAAAGTAAAAAGAAAAAGCTACTAAAATAAATACTATACATATTGAACGCGTAAGGTGCAGTGTAACATAATAGCGTGACATAACAGTGTAAATTGTACACTTGTACTTTTCAAGTATTAAATAAATGTTTGTTTTTTAGTTTTTATATTATTGTATTGTGTACACACACATATAGGTATATGTTAAAAGTGACAGTGTTGTATATATATTATATGGATTACATGTAATTGTCTCCAGGATTAGATCCTGTAGATATTCTGATGGAAGTCACTGGCTCGTTCAGAATTTGAGATATGAATTCTGGCGTAATCGCCTTCTCTATGTGGTCCATGGTTATTTATTTCAGTGTTCGCTGAGTATTGAAAGCTATAAATATTGAGTATCTATGTGTAGTAGTGCACAAGTTCTTGAATGTTTTGACTTTGAAATTTACTTTTCCTATATCAAAATAATATCAAAACAACTTAGAGTTCCTTAAATTGTACTTTTGTTACTTTGATTTAACTTTGTAAGTACCGGCTCTTCCTTGCAATTCACAAAAGACGAATAACTATGTAGTTAGTATAGACACTTTTTTCGTTTACATTGATATATGATACAAGATGTAAACATTAAGATTCACTTGTCGTAATCACCAGTGAATGGTTTTCACTTATTGTTTGAATTTCATCAAAAGTTTTGGAATTTATATAGTGAATGGATTTGTTGTCTTTTCCCAAAAAAATAGTAGCGACAGTGAAAACAACACGTACAATAAATGAGTATCAAAAATATTTGTTTGGAGAACTGATAACATGTGAGATATTAACTCTTCTTAGTTAAACTAATAGATTGTGCAAATAATAACAATCCTGATATACATATGCATGTATACATGCATTTAAGTAAATGTTGATTCAGAGGGAAAACAAAACAAAGTGAGAATATATGAGAATAAATAGCTCGTAGCAGTATATGTTTTCTATACAGTTGCCAGTTACAAATAGTTTAAATAATATGCATCGTGGTACTACTTATAGGAGCGGCCGTGTTCTTGTTATCTTTCGTCCTCGCCAAATGTATCCTATTAATTTTATGTGGTACCATTTTGGCTTCTGGAACGTGAGTACCTAAATAAAAGATAAATCCTTGTAAATCACGAGTACTGATTTAAATACTCTGTAGTATGTGTGTGTGGACATCATAATGGCCCATGATCAATGATTGTATGCATGCCTTTTATCTTTTATGATGATTCTTTATTTGTTGTGTTTTACATAATAGTAAAACATGACTTCTAGTTATTATGTAGTATATTATTTATTTGGATTGAATTCCATCCAGATTGATGCCTGTACGTAAAGTATACACAAACAATTCCTCCATGTAATCACCACCTATGTACAGATAATTATCTATATTTACTCTTTTGTAGTTACACAATGTATGTACTATATATATATAGTTGCATTTATATATAGTTGTTCATTCATGAAAAGAGAGCTTAAGTAATCATTGACATTTTTTTTAGCTCGTTGTGAAATATGCAATCTCTGCTATTGTCCATCATCATTTGAAAGTTGAAAGTGTATACTATTTTCGAAGCTGTAGCGATTGCTCACAAATTATTTGAGCACTCAATACTTGACCATTTAAAAAAAAAACTTGAAATGTATCTAGGTTACTTTCTAGAATTCCCTATCCGTGATTATAAAACAATGAAAAAATGAAAATTATGGACCTTAATAAAGTCTTTCAGTATTTAGCATATAGTGTAAAATATTCGGTTTGACACGTGGTAACCAAGAAAAACTGAAAAATGTATCCACACAGCTTGGCAACAAAAACTTTAATATTATGCAAGAACTCATTTATCGACCACACCTTCATTTCATATCAGCAGGTCGCCAATCGTCAAGTATAAAGTACGTTTATCGTATTTTTCGCATGAAATACTCTTTTTCTGCAATTGTAACCAAATCTTACTTAAAATAAGGACACCACTAGGTATCCCGCCGGAAAAACTACGATTTTTGTTATGAAATTTTGTGCAAAATGCTTTGGACAGGGAAGTATAGAAATTCGGTACTATTACATCTTGTTTTCAATTGTTAAGTGTTGTTTTTATCTACTGTGACCAGTTTTATAATTTTGTCCAATCATCATTATTATTCATTATGCGCTCGTGAACAATAGTCGTTTACCGGAAGATATGGGAAAACGAAGGAAAAATGTATGAATACGAAATGTACTATAGAGAATGTAATTTTATCTATTTAATGTGTGCAGATACAAACGTAGCTGTGATAAAAATTTTGGTTGTTTTCTATTTTAATTTTCAAGGATCTAAAATTTTCAACATATTATTAGTAAATATATATATATATACATAAATGAAGCGTTGTGTACTCCATATTATGAATATACGTATATGTATGTACGTGTGTATAAGTTTTTTTTCTATTTCATTGTATTTTAGTACATATAGATTGTATATGGACGCATTTGTAATATCATTTTATGCAACATAATGTTGGTATAATTTTAAGAATCGTGTAAACACACAATTTGGTGGTTTATATATAAATATGTATACGTAATAAGCATGTATGTATATTGTATATGCATGTATAAAACGTAAAACAGCTATTCAGTGTTTAATTATATATGTATGCAGTAATTGCATGGACTTGAAAAGAATTCATCTTCATGAAAAATCATCATCACCATTCTATATCCTATTTAAAAGGAGTTATTATAAACCAACTTTATACTGTGAGAATATTATTGTGCATATCATGTAATGCATGGCTGTAACAAGATTTTTTTTCCAGCATAGGGACAATCGTAATGTACATGCTTTTGCACTATGACTTTTTTTAACCATACTGAATACTGAAGCATAATTCAAGGCCTCCTGTTAATAATACATTATGAGTGTTTATGCAATAGATGTATTATGTATGATGTATATATATTATGTGTACCATATTATAGACTAATGGGTACTGTTTGATGTGAAAATTATAACGACTGGTACTCGTGAGTGTTTTTTTATTCTGTTGAAAAAAAAACTGTCCTGGTTATTTCTTTTTACTTGTTATGTATGTAACGAGTTTTTGTGGTGTGTAACCAACAAAATACTGTTTATTGTTGTCACATCAGTAGTACATTATTTTAGGGACAAAATACTATCATCACTAGACTGTAGATTAAACCTCGGGAACATTTTTATTAACTCTATCAAAGAAAGTCCGAAAATTTCGACATCGTTGGTCACCAAGTCAATGGCATACAGTATCCTGAATACTATATACTATGTATAATGTAGGAATGTATTATACAAGTGAATACCTAATTTTTTATGCTCGCTTCTGATTCTTCGGTAACAAAACATCCCTCTTAAAATTTAGACTTTAGGATTGTCATCATATTGTAAAGGGACCTACACGGTGTAAGTAATGCTTAGAATTTAGAATATAAATTTTACACTTTATAATATAAACTCCACTGCTAGTTTTAGAGCGTATAGTGCTAAAACTTTTTCAGAGCTGAGAACTTTTCTAATACTGTACTGTTGACTTTTGTCAATCATAAATTCAATGGTGTAGCCAAGTAATATTGACATATTTTCTGGACTATATTATTCTCAAAGTTTTGTACAGTAAAGATTAGTTACAAATACTATCAAGAAACAATACCATTGAATAATAAATACCCCTTAGAAAGTCTTGTACTTTATTATATTATGAGAAAAGTACATTGTAGATATAGTGTACATTATACATATTATACTTCTTTAGTATGCCATTACAAGATTTATTGATCAATTTCTCAACAATCAATGCAAATCCCTACAAAAAGGATAGAAAATCATTAATTTGTTGGTTTTAAATACAGTCATAGCACACATAATGTATTATGTAATTGACCTTCATAGAGGAGGGCAGGACAACACGGGGATGCTTTTAGCATCCTATGAAAACTGAGAAAAATAAACACACACATGCATATTATGTACATACATGAATGCATACTGTGACTTGTTGTTTCCATGCTCTTTGTTGATTAATTTTGGTTTGTGGTATTTACCTGTTTGCTTTTTACTATGCTATGAGATGTGAAAAGTACACTGCCATTGACATTTTTGGTGTCAATACTGTTTAGTATATCCAACATCATATATTTACATTAAAATAATCAATGAACCAAATGTGTATATATATATAAGAATGGGAGTAATAGAAAAAATGTTCCTTATGAACTTTCCTCGTGACTATCTTCTTTCTTCATAATTATCTGTGTCAATGTTAGTGTGTTTTTTATCTACTTTTGACCAAGGGTTATTCTCTGTACATTGTACATTACCTTTCATTCTATGTTCTAGACTCTGAATTTTTTCATAATCATATAAAAAATGCACATGTTAGGTGGTTCTAACGCCTGAAGATTTTCGAAAAAATCACACAGGATGGTGAAAAATTAAATAACAGCATATTGTATGTAGTGAGAAGTATTGTCAACATAATAATATATTAAAGGTGTATTTTTATGTTTGATTTCGATTAGATAGATATATTGTACAGTGTGTAACCATCATATTGTTATTTTTATTCTAGCTGCTGTTTATTTAAAGTTTAAACCGAATGAACTTTGTATTGATACAGAATGTACCGTACGTAGTATGTATATAGGGGATTGCGGGGCAAAAATCCGCATTTTAAACTTGATTTAATTGTAATTAATAGAGGAGTCACATGCAAAAACTACTAAAATAGCATTAAGCTCCATACTTTTGGCTATCACTGCATGGTATTCAGATTTTCCAAAAGTCACTCCTCTGTTGTGGGAGGGGGGTCTGAAAAGTTCAATTCCAAATACATTGCGTGGGGCAAAAATCCGCAATTTTCAAGAATTTTTTCTGACGCCATCTTGTACATTTGACAAATGATGTTTGTCAAATCTAGTTGATACTCATCTGTTTAACACAGTTGCATCAAAAAACTATACAATTAACTGGTGTATTAGTACGTTTTTCAGTGACCCCTAGACCTCTAATTTATAAAGAAAAAACTATGTCTTCGTACTTTGCTATGTCCAGACGCCGACTTACAGATTAAATTTTTTTCATCCGCTGATTATAGCACTTGGATAAACGTAGATGACTGCTACGGACACTAGAATCTTGACAGTTGCATGTACGTAAAGAAAACCCCAATTGAAAAAATGCGGATTCCTGCCCCTGATAATGTTAAACTTTTTTCCATTTTTCTCGGGGTCACAATTTCTGAACCCGGAATTTCACAGCAAGTCCAAGCACATGGAAATATTAAACAACTTATGGAGACTTGCTGTGATTTTTTTCAGATTTTTAGGCTCAGCCGTTTTTACATGCTACCGATTCTCCCAACTCATGTTTTTTCTTTTGCACGGTATTTTGAGTGAAAAAACATACTTTTTCTTCTTTTAATTTTTTTGTACACCAAACGCGCTTGCTTAAACGTCTCAATATCCTTATCCGATGGCAAACTAAATGAAGTTAAAAGGATAAAAGTTTCAATTTTTTTCATCAGGTAGTTTTTGAATTAAAAAATAAAAACGCGAGTGCGGATTTTTGCCCCTGCGGACGTTTGCCCCGCAATCCGCTATATTATAGTAGTAGTAGAGAATACATGTACGATTATGTATATATACAATGCCCAACATATAAGTAACATGTATTTTTTTAGACTAAAGTGTCTTAATTGAGAAAGCTATATCGAATATACTATATATATACTTATACAAAATTACGTACACAAGTGTAATACGTAATACGTTATTTATATTATTTAATATTTATTCAATGGAGACAAAAAGACGGGGATGGAATTTACTCAGTAGAAAAACTTTTATTTCTCTGTCGATTTTTGTACCATTTGTATGGTGTGTTTTTGTACTTTCAAAGTACCATTATGTTGTATTTGCTGTGGTCGTTGAATTCTACCAAAAGGTATATCTTAATTAAATATTGCAAGACATGTATGAGATGTGTATATTTAGTAGCATAATAATATAATATGTTTACTTGTCAATACACATGTTTATTTTATTTACAGTCTAATATGCAATGTTGATGGACAATCAAGCTGAAAAATATTATATACTATATACTGTACATAAGTACTATATATATATACCATTTTGGTTCTTACTTATTTTATCCACCTCGGAATTAACGTGTGATTCGTAAAAACAAACAATACTTTTTGTATAGTTGCTGTCAAATTTTTCATCTACCTATATTGGGATAATGATTTTCAAAATGATTGTCAGCCGTATTTTACATATATATATCATGTATCAATAGTTTGCCTTTTTTTACCACATATATAGTATGTAAAAATCAATCAGTATAGTTTCTAGGATGATTCATGTAAGTACTGTCAAAAAAATAGCCACGGTAAAAAGTACTGCTGATTCGTTTTTTTGCTGACAAAATGAATTATAGAACAAGGAAGTCTCAATATATTGGTAAAGGTTTTGTGAATGCACAAGTTCAAAATTTTGCCGGAGCATGAGGTGAAAGTTGTGATTATTTACAATTTACAGGAGAAAGTTTTTCTCAAAGTTATATATATTTACTATTGAGCTGAATATTAATTGGTTTAAGAATATTCTTTAATTCATTGAATGTTGTGTAAATTAGCCAGGAGTTGTCATCAAATATTAGGTAAGTATAATACATATACATATATATATGTGGTTTATAGTGTAAAATGTAAAATACAAAACGGTAAAACCATATAATAACACACTGCTCGTCATGTAGTAATATAATTATTGTGTAGATAAAAATATAGATTATATATATAAGCTAATGTGACATATCGTTCAGCAAAAAGTTCTTTCATTCTTCTAAATATTATATGAAATATATGAAAAGCACAGAGAGAGTATTTTAGCATATTTTATAATTCGTGGTAATTTTGTGATTTGCAGCTGTAGCCACACCGATCATCAGCAAACCCAGGTTATTCTTCTGGTCATCTAATTTCAAAATGTCTCAAACTGAAGCACAAAGCAAATTAAACTTAGTAAAAGATGTTGATATAGATCCACAAGGAAGATTTAAATACATATTAATCAAGCTATACATTGACCGTGGAGAGAGTTCAGATGATGAAGAAGGTCTCATTTTGTTTATCTCGACATATACAAGTCAAACTCATATGATTACAAATAAGAAATAAAATATATATATGTTATAGATTCAAGCTTTAAGCCACTTTGTAAATGAACCATAATATGATATAATATAATGTACGGTTTGTTTTGTTTTGTTTTGTTTTTTTTAAAAATGTTTTTCAGAAGTCTTCAAATACGTTGTGAGAGGGTATGCGAATTGTGAATATCATGGTAAACACAAGACACCATACATCTATATATATCTCATTTTTGATGTCTATATTTATATTGTTCTAAAGCTAAGACAAATAAAATATCGTGTACTTTTTTTTTTACTCTTGATTATTTGATTGTCTCTGTACACAATATAATTCACAAAATAGTATGGGTCACGTTTATATACACTATATAATATATGTGTACTGCTTTGTGATTTTATATTATTTATGTATTTATAAAGTCTAAACATCAATATAGCATACACATATGTGTACATATATTGTACTATTGTATAATATGTTGTATTTACTTTATCCATAAGATATAAAAGATTGATAAACCTTTTTTTGTATTATATATTTCTTAGCTGATATTTACGACCGTTTCTGTGCTTCCATCTCCAAAATCAGAGGACTAGATACAGAATGTGTTGGAGGAGGTAGAATTTTACATGAAAACAACAAGTTAACTGTGTTTGGATACTCTCAAGGCTACGGACGTGCAGATCATCAGAAATCTGTGGAAATTCTAAAAAAAACTTATCCTAATTACGAAATTTCCTGGAATAATGACGGATATTGAATATTATTAGTGATTCTTTTAATCCTATCATTATTGTAAAATGACAATAATTATTCATTGAAAAATATGAACATCTGTCTCGTGTTATATATACTTGTAAAAGCTCTGAAGAACCACACATACAATTGTAAATTGCTTTAATCTAATTATTATTCCATGTATAAGAAATAAGAAATATACTACCGATACTACATATATAATATATATATATACACGCTTATTAGTTTTATACTGTCCATGAACGATTAATAATAATTATCGAAATAAAGCTCAATCATTTTGTGTATTCTAAAGAGAATAAAAATTGAAGTTTTCAAAAATCATCAAAAAAGTACATGTATAAACATGAAGCATATCTCTAGATATCTTGCATACAAAGCACAAGATTTAACTTCAAAATACGCCCCACAAACCCCAAAAATTCCAAAATTCTATAAGCTTTTTAATTAAAATTTCCGAAAACTAAGATTGGCAATAGAATATTTTTGTATTTATAAGTACTAACAATAAAAAAAACTACGAATTATTGTTTTTGTGAAGAGTAATCTCCTGTTTTTCTGTGATTTCCATTTCAAACATTCAAAATGCTTAAACCCAAAGCATTGACAAAGGTCCTTAGTGAAGCAAATACATGTGGAGTGCAAAATACTTTGTAAGACTTTTTACTGTATCATTCTATCTCATCTAGATTATTTTACACTTATATTACACTTACTTAACGTAATTAATTCATGAGATATATATGTAAAGAATGATGTATAACTATACAGCTGTATGTATATAACCAAAAATGATATGTCGGTATAATGAAAATGGATAAAAGAAACTCAGAGTACAAAATTGTACACATTTTATTTTGTAAAAACTAACAGAATATTATATATAACATATTTGGGTACAGTTTTGTTTTGGTATGGTCTATAATCTAAATATTAAATATTTTAGACTCTAATACAGTACATTAATTAAACGTGTAATATGCTTTTATTTTTTCAAATTCCAGGTTATTGAGTAAAGAAGGAGCACTGTTGGCTTATTCCGGTTCGTGTGTTTTCTTTTTATCCTCTCTGTGTTTTTTTATGCTGATGACTGATAACATTTGATCAAACTTACAAAAAAAGTAGAAATTGTGTAGAAATAAGTAGTAGTAGTAATTCCATTCATCTTTACTTTCACGTTTTACTTTTATTATTAAAGCATAATATTATAATTTGTTTTGTTACATTTTAATCATGTTTAGGTTATGGAGATAAAGATGCACGAGGTATTTCTATATATTATACGCATTTTCAAGAAAAATATAGCATTATTACTATAAAAATTATTACAAAGTATTCATAATTTAGTAATATTATACAATATATTAATCTGATTTTGGTATTGTCTTTCTAATATTTAGTTACAGCTGCAATAACATCAAATATTTGGAATGTATATGAAAAATCCGGACGCAACGCCTTAAATGATGACAAGCTAGAAATTGTGTTACTTGATTGTTTGGTAAGATTTAATACTGAAAAACTTCCAGTATTTTTAGAGTCGTACTACCTTTTAGATAACAGATAACAGATAGTAAACATACGTATATTAGTACTTACATAGAAGTTACATTTGAAAAAGTGTATGCATTTGGGATGAATATAATGTAGTTTTCTAATTTATATGCATCAATTTATACAGGATGGTCGTGTAGCTATAACACAAGTTGCCAATCTGTTGTTATGTCTGTACGCTGAAAATACTGGATTTGGTCTTCTACAAGCAAAAATAAAAGCTTTAGTGGAGTATTTAGAAGTACCACTTAAAAGCATCACGTCACTTTGATACTAAGAACATGTAAAGAGAAAGAGTTTAACCTCCTGCTCCTTTTTTTCCAGCCAAAAAAAAAACAACTCGAAATTGTTGTTTATCGACATAAAATACTGAATTATCTATAATCAATACATGTTATATCTACATAAATACTAAGTACATACTGTATATTGTATAAACCATGTAAATATATTATAATATATTATAGGTCATTAAAATATTATTTTATTATACAAATTATATGTAGAAAAATATTCTAAATATGTTGCATACTCTCGTTAATCTATACTATATACATTTTTTTGGAAAATGTTGTGCATCTTTCGTTTTATTTATCGTAAAAGAATGATTTTATAGTAATGAAAAACAAAGACGAGAGATGACCCCAAAATATATTATCAACCTTCTATAAAATCCGTATCCGGTGGCGTCATTCGGTCCGTAACATTCCAGCTGTAATCACCAGTAGTTTGACTAAGAGAAATGGCTATTACTCTGGCTAAGAGAAATGGCTATTACTCTGGCTAAGAGAAATGGCTATTACTCTGGCTAAGAG
>JABASP010002580.1:0-19084 GCA_019776565.1 Sminthurinus signatus | reverse complement strand
TATTGCGTTAGCATGTGATTTGCACTGGGCAACTATTTCCGTACTTTCACACAGCACTGGGCTACTATTCAATGCTGGGCAACTGTTGTGTGGAGGGCTATTGTTCGCGCAATGACGGTATGTTCCATTTACATTTTACGTGTATTGTATTATGATAACTTGTAAAACGTAAACAAAGAGGAAAAAAGCATTTTTTTTCTGGCTCTTTCTCTAAACTCTGTAAATTTTCATAGGCCATATGGAGGGATGAAAGCATCTTGTAAAAATCAAGAATGGACTGCACCGCCCCCAAAATGTATCAGTAAGAAAAAAAGAACACGAACAAAGATGAAAAGATTCAGAATTCAAATTTTCGGATTTTATGCTAATATAATTGTTCTTTTATTTGTACTGTAAATGAATTTTTAGAGAAAGGCTGTCCTCAACTCAAGATCCCAATCAATGGTCATTTTGAAGAAATTGAGGATTTTTCTGGAGCTCTGGTCCATTTTCAATGTGATCAAGGCTATCAACTCGTGGGGGAATCGGAAATAACCTGTGATGGTGGAACCAAATGGTCAAATGAGGCCCCAATTTGTGTCAAATTGCCCCGACAAGTGATTGATCAAACTGATGGTAAAGTTGGAACTAAAGGTGAACTTTAAATCCAGTGGGATTTGCTGTGACTGTCAACTGTCCAATCAAAATTCAACAAACAAGTTTTTTTCTTCCGTCTTTTTCTAAGTAAATAATAATTGTAGTTTTTTAACTCCTTTTTCCCGTTTGTAGGTCTGACAAAGAGTCACTGATAATTCATAAATCATGTTTGTACAGTTTTTCTTTTATTCACCAAAGAAAAATAATACTCAAAACTTAAAAGGTACACCCACTCATTTTCCTAAATAAACAATTAACAATCAAATAAGAAATAAATGCTGTAACTGCACTGGCTGCACAAACCACAGACCATTTATGGCACAATTTACATATTATCACAATTATTATACAACATATTTTATGTCATTTTATTTGTACACATTTTACTCATTATACACGACTGTCTGTTTGAATGTTGAATTGACGAATAATGAATAAAAACTGCAGTCCACACTATTTATAAATTATTTATAAAAATATAAACAACTTTTCTTCTTACCTTTTCAACACTATCCTTTTTAGTTTTATATCATTCCGTGCATTCATTCATATTCATATTCATAGTCAATCTTCAGTCTGCAGTGATTCCAAGTTGTCTGGGATGGAAAAATAAACAGGAGGGAAAAAAGTGTAGACATACTCTAGTACTTGTAAAATAAAAATACAGATACATGCAGGTTTTCCTTCCCTATAACCACCCAATTAACATTAAAAATTACCATAAAAACAACAAAACTAGCAATTATATTATGAAAACAAGCAGGATAGCAGGAAAGATGAGAATATCATCATGTCATGAAAGCTTTTAAGCTTTAAAAAGCTGTGTTAGATTTCAGGGTGTGAATAAATAATAAATGTGTATTTAAAATTAAGAATGGACTCATGTGATGATTCATCATCATTTATCATCATCATCATGTTGCCCACCTGCAAAATTCGGCTCTTTCCTTCAGAATCCAGTATGCAGAATTTTTTGTTGAGTATGAAGTACAAAGTATGAGGCTGCAATATTTTTGTGTGCAGAGTGCATTTACACGCAATTTTTCACATACCCACTTAACTTGATACTTTTGATTTTTGATACAGAGAAACTAAAAACTGTAAAGTCTTTGCACGCTGTTTACACTTTTTACACTCACATTTTTTTACTCCATAATATTATGATATATTATGATATTATTAATTAAAAACGGCGATCTTCCTCAATAATAACTCCGTTGTGTAATGTGTAATATATCTATATATGTAATATGTACAATGTACAATGTACAGTATATTATACACAAATGTTTGATGTTTTAATATCTAACGACTCACTAAAGGCTGATGCATTATGCATTATATTTGCAGGCTGATGAACATTGAAAATTGAAATTTTCATATATATATTCATATATAATTGCATATATGCAATATCCAATACTTAAGAAAAAGAAGAAGAGTTCTTGGCTGCTCATCATTATAAATTAAAAAAGAGAAAAACTACAACAAAAACAGGTTTCATACTTTATGACATGAGGATTAATTTCATTGAGAGATGATGATGTTGATTCTTCATCCAGGTGTTCTACAGTTCTACTCTCACACATGTTCTTTTCCTTCTTCTTCATTTACATTCAAATGTTGATGAGACACTGACCATTGGCACAGGCACTTTTGTTCATTGTTCTTGTCATCTTCCTTTATTTTTTAATCTCACTTGAGTTTTCAGACTAAACTATGGCCATGCTTGAGCAGGTGTACTGAGAGCTGAGAACTGAGAGTACAATTGCATAACACTGAGAACATTATATTGCCTTATGTAAATACTAAATACCTATGATGTACGATGTACGGTAAAAACAAGACACAAAACACAAGACATTTGATATTTGATCCCTTTGAACTTTTCTCGGCGAAAAACTGGTAGGTTTTTCCATAGGCAAAAATTATTGGAAGTTTCCACAAGCTTCATAAAAAAATTATATAACTTATTAAACCAGCAATAAACAAGTTGAAGATTGAATTGCTTGCTTTCAGTTTAGTCACATCCTTTGACCAGGTGAGTTGTATCTTTTCTAAAGCTCACATACCGTCCATCGACAAATCGCAGACTGATTACAATTGAAATTATTTAATCTTGTGACATATAACATATAGTATAATTATTATTGAGTCAACTGTGAACTGAAGGGAACTGAGAGCTGTGGAAAATACAGTGGTCAAAATGAAAATGTCTCACCTCCCACAAACAGTCCTCTCAACACTATTAATTTTTGGAATCAGTCAAAATATTGCTGCTCCAGTTCCAGTTCCAGGTGGTGTGAGTCAAGTTGGTTTTACAATTTATCAGAATAAAGAGGCAGCAGAACGAGCTCGTAATCCGTACAAGTCAAGTCAGAGTGATGGACTGCATTCCACTCATAAAAATGATCGGGTCATCGTCACATATTCCATCAACCATCCAACAAGCTACAGTCAACAGGGTAAGTCTCAAGTCTAGTTGTTCATCAGTTTCAATTTTTAGTCATTTAAATTTTTACTTGTCTCATTCCTCACTGTTTTCGTACTTTGAATTTCATGTATATATTTATTTTAGAAGCAGGTGATGTATCCAAAAATATTCCCAAGTACAACCTCTTCCAGTCTCATCAACAGCATCAAAAGCACATGGAGATGATTCGTCGATCCCAGATGCAAGAAAGTCAAAGTCAGGACAGTTTTAAAAGCAATCCCAATACAAATGCAAATACAGAGTATGTATCCAATTTGCCATCAAATAAATACAAAGGACAACAAGAGCAAAAAGTTGGTAATTATGCTGCACAAAGTTATAAACAACAGCAACAACAACAGGAGGACTCAATCAAATCCATCTCCTCACCATCTTCACCGGTTAGATTACTGGTACAACAGGAACAAAGACAAGAGCAGTCACCTTATTTCTCCTCAAGTTATGATAAAATCCCCTCCTCAAATCATGGAAATCAACACCCCGTAAAAGACAAAAACCTAAATAATATTGAAAACTTGAGTTTGAAAGAAGCTCTTGACATGAGTTATCCACTACAGTATTTTTAATTTTTAGTCTCACTGTTAACTGATAATAATTAATAATGGTTTTTACTAAGTATAAAGATTACAAATACAACTATTATTGATAATTTATTTTATAATGATGATTAATTTCTTTCAAATACTTTGTAAATACTTAAAATACATAATGCATATCATAAATCATAGGAAAAATAAAAATACATTTTACCAAAATATAAAAAACCACAAACATATCATATTATGTATTATGTAATAAATTATTACTAATAATACTTATTACTATTATTTATTTTGTTTTTGTCAATAACATGTTTTTGAGCTTTTTAGACTGTGTTCTGTGCTATTAGGCTCATTGAATAATGTGTGTGCATATTTCATGTGTATTTAGTATTATTTACGTCGTACGTTTCATGTTTATGCTGTCACATACAGCATACACCAAAGAATATGGAATATGGAAAACTTTGGGGAATATGAAATGGATAAAATCACTCCGGCTTCCTGTCTCCACTGATTAGAAGACAACTTATCTCGGACAGCATGTACAACGTGCACTGTACACTGTACATTGTATTTACTGAGTAAAGAATATAGGGCAGAAACATGGCACTCTCAACTCTCGGGACAAAAACAAACATTAAACATAAATAAGCATATTACAAATCATAATATTCATGCATACATAATACATATTTTTTATATAATATGCATATTTAATATTTATATACATGCTTATACTGACCACGAGATTCATCCTGTTTTCTTCCCAGAGTTTTAAAATCTTAACACAATAATATTAAATATGTAATATACTGTTTTGTCATCCTCATGAGAAATGAGAAGGCCACAAATAAAAATCTCTTGAGATAGAAAATGCAGTGGGAAAAGTCATGAATCATGAATATCATGAATCATAATAATATTATGGCTTATGGCGAATCGATTTGGATTTGGAATATTATTTATTCTTTGAATTTTAAATTTTGAGTTTTGAGTGCCTCCATAATCAATAATCAAATTTTCGTTTGTATAATTACGACCTTGGTTAAAAAAAGGAGTGAATACACTAAATATTTAGTATTTAAATACATCTTTGTGGAACGAGGAAGAGAAAATTGGGAATAGGAAAGATGAGAAGAAATAATTTCCTTGTAATTGGAGTATCAATTGTGATTTTGGAGTTGGTTTTTGTGGACCGTGTTTTCAGTGAAAAACTACGACGGTATGAGAGATTCTCTGGAGATGATGCAGAAGATCCGGAGCAACTACCACGACTTGACAATCGGAATTCATCTCCAGGTTCTAGTTCAGGTCGATCAACTAGACTCAAAGCAACTCGTGGACGGAACTCAAACAGAAATGGGAATGGAAATGGGAATCGTCGTCAAAATGGGAATTGTGCCAAAATTAATATTGAGAATGGTGTGACCGTTTTTAAAGAACGGGGACATATCGTCAGATACATATGCAGTCACGGCTACGAGTAAGATTCTATATTTTATGTAAATTCGAAATCCCAAGTATTCTTTTCTTCTGTGTCTTTTACAAATATTATTTTCTCTTTAAAAAATATGTTGCGAATTTAATGTTAATATTTAATGATGAATGCATTTTGATTTTCACGTTTGTAGATTATTTGGATCTAACATTGCAATTTGTAAGCGGGGTGAGTGGTCAGAATCCCCACCGATTTGCACTCGCCCCGGTTGTCGTCCCCTCTTTTTCCCGGTTGGAGGTTACGCCACGAGTCTCTTTTCAAATAGTGTTATGGAATTCGCCTGTAATCCTGGATATGATCTCAAGGGCCCTGGTACTTTGTACTGCGATGGAATAAGATGGAACGGAACGGAACCTCAATGTGAAGCCATCCCACTTCCCACAGTCATCCCACCATCCTCAACAACTCCGTCCTCTACAACTAATTCTACTCCTATTCTCCAGTCCAGATTCCCACTCCGACCTCCACCCACGACAATGCCACCACTTCCAAATCTAGTTGACACTTCTTCACCACATCCAGATTCTGATTCTGATTCTGAGTCCACAACTACCAAATCAATAGAAGACAGTGACGATGACATTGATGTTTCCTGGGATGTATTCAGATCAGATAATAATACTAATCATAATAATAATAATAGTAGCGACAATTCTGTAAATTCAACAACAACAACAACAATATCTTTACCTTCCACTGAAGCAGAACCAAACACCACCAACACCACAACAACAACAACAACCACTACAACATCATCAACAAGAGCCGTGAGAGAAAGTGAAGAAACTACCGAACAGTCTTCATTAACTACTACTACTACTACCACTCCTCCTTCGACAACAATTAAAACCCTGCTAATAAGTACTGAAAGCCCTTCAAATTCTATTGATGTTTTCCCAACAAATTCACAGGCTTCTCATGGTTCAGCCTCAAACTCGGAATCCTCTTCTCACAAAAACGCCACCACGGAATTAATGTCAAATAATATTGAGAATGAATCTACTCCAATTGTTTCTTTCTCACTCCCTTCAACTACTACAACAACTATCAGTACAACAGCAGCAGCAACAACAACCACCACGGAAAACTCAGGAAATCCGACTTGGCCAAAAATTTCACCAACAAATCCATATCCAAATCCAAGGGCGAGCCAAAATCAAAATCAGAGTCTCAATTTGTCAAACACGAATATGACTACATCTGTGGCTCCTCTTGTTGTTCCTGAAATAATGAGTATGAATAGATCTCGTCCAAGTTCCATCAATGTGTCCAGTTGTACCAGCAAAAACTTTCAGCCTCAACAATGTCGTCAATTTTGGGAGTCAATTCGGAACCGGAACAGATTCGTCACAACACGTAATCCATTCTCAACTACAACCACAACTCCATTTGTTTTCAGACCAAATGTCCTGAATATGACAACTTTCAATTTCCACTTGATGAATGCAACGAGTGCCGGAAGATTCCCAAATGTCCGAGTTCAACAAAATTATAGTGCTGTCGTCCGGACAGGAAGTTCAGGAAGTTCACGATTTAATTATAGAAACAAAACTAGGATACCAGTACAACCTACAGCAAGAAGTTTTCCTCGATATAGAGCAACAACAGTAAGAACAAGAAATCCAGTGGCAACAACAACAAGGAGAGTGACCACTTTAAAAACTCCTTCATTTCAAATGACCAACACAAGTACCAGGAACGACAATATAAATAAAACTGATTCATCTATCAGCAACAATAATAACAAAAATACTCAATCCCATTTCAATAACACAATTACTCAGTACATAAAGGCGAGTAGTAACAAAAGTGATGAGATTGGGACGAGTAGTAGTAGTAGCAGTGGTAGTAGTGATGATGCGAGCAGGGCTGAACGAGAAGAAATTGAGAAAATTACAGAGGAGAAAATGAAACAGGAACAAGAGCTCATAACACCATTCACTTTGACTAATAAGAAATTAATTGAAGGGGATAAATTTTCTCAACCTAAACATGCACATGGTAGTAAAAACAGTATTCTAATTACTAGTGTTTCAATCCTACTGGCTGTAGCTTTGATGGGGTTCCTCTCCTTTTTCATTCTGCGTCTCTATAGAAAGTTCAAGGGGACTGAGAGACCCAATTACAAAAACTTGTCAGTTCATCATGATGCGGAAGAAGATTTTGTATATTTTGGAAACGGTCAATTGTGAAACTTTCTGTCTACACCTATCAAAATAAAAATCCAAACCTATTTTACTATAATATTTTCTGTATTCAATTGACAGTTGACATTTGAGTGTTGAAGTATATAAACTTTTCATTTGTGTAGATATGTGTGACTTTACTTTTCTCATAGATATTTTTATGAATCCAAAATATCCTGTTCTCATCCAATAATGACAATAACAACTATTATTATTTATTTTCTTAACAGTAATATAAATTACGTCTATAGCTCATAAATATTATGCAGTAGATATGTGTGTTTTACTAATTCCATGAATAAACTAATAAAATAAAGTCTGTATGAAAAATGTTTATAAAACATCTAGTCGAAAAAAAGTTGTATATTTTTACTGTTTACATGTTTCAACTTTATTTTCTTTTTTTTTCTGATTTTATTCATCATCAGTTATACATAAATAAATAAATAATAAATAACAATTTCTGGAGTCTGGAATATCAACTGTACGAATTTTTAGTGTATGGGTAAATTGTATCCTAATCCTAATAATTGTTATACAATATTACAGCAGCTTTCTCTATCTACAGTCGCACCGAATTTTGGAAGAAACCTATTTGAGTACTGAAGCATACAAAATGTAAAAAAAAATAGTAAAGAGATTTAAATGTGTTGCTCCTCATACCTCATATTTCTACAGAGAGAAAACAAGTGAAAAAAGAAAGAAAGAAAGAGAAAGCAAATTTTGTACTTACCACTAGAAATGATGCGGTCAACAGCATACATTTGCCTTCTATAGTCAACTCACGTGGAAATGATACAGTAAAATTATAAGGATTATTCTTGTCACTTGTGTCAAGTTTCATAGTTCCGATAATGTATTTGGAATGAGCCCGGATTTCAATAGTATTTTGACGTATTTTTGACTGAACTGGATCTTTACTATTAATCAAAATTTCAAATAGATCCTCTCCAATTTGATTTTGACACGTAATATGTGGTGTACTGAGTAAATCCAAAGCTGCACTTTCTATTAGTCCAAGAAAATTTTCATTCATCGTTACAGCGGTCATCTACAGGAAATAAACAAAAAAGAGGTAACTTGCATGTTTAACGATTGGTTTGTTTACAACTTACAACAGTAATAATTATGGATGAAAGATGATGTAAAAGAAAATTACTCTTGCCATACGTATAGTTAATAGTATTATAAATCAAATTATTTTATAAAAGAAAATAAATTCTGTACGTGAAGTTGGGACACTGCGGAAAAACAAGGGGATCCATTAAGGTCCGTAAAGTTGAGAAACTGTGATTCTGTTTCTCTACCATCATTACCTCCACTTCTTATGCTCATTAAAGCTGGTTTCATGAGCAAACTAAGATGCTTCATCCCAATCCCAGCTGGTTCATTATGTACTTCCTTTGAATTGTATTCTAATTTTAATATTGGTTTACTTTCATGTCCTAAAATATTTGTCACGGCCGGAACTTCACCTACAACTAAAAAAATAGTGATTGTTCAGTACTAGTTTTAATTTTTACAATAATTATTGTACAAATGATTTAAATGTCAAAGTGTTTAAATTTTAAATTAGTATACATAAGGAACAAAATACTTGATATGTTTCTATCCTATTTCATTACTGATGTTTCCTTGTGGGGAAAATGTTATTTCATGTTCCAAAGCGAGCAAGTCCATCACTCAGATTTCTCCTCGGGAGGAGAATATTTTGAAAAATAGAACAGTTTTATAATATGTATATACGGCAACTTGATTTCAATTTTCAATAGTCCAGTATAGTCTAATAGAAAAGGGAAACTATAATGAATTAGTCGACGAACTGATAGAAACCCAAATGAGAGTAGATAAAGTTGGCTCATATACTGAAAAGTAGGGGTAACAAATTTTCCAAACTAAATACAATGTACAATATATTTATATATATGCATAGATGAAATGGTCTATTTCCATAATATACATAAAAATAAAACATGTAAAAGATAAGGATAAGATAATTTTTTATGATGAATCAAAAATCTAGTAGTGTGCAACTATATTATTAGAGATTGGACAAAATGATTCACTCCTTTCACATAATATATACACCTAATCTCATAACTCGTAAATATTATACATTAGAAATATACAGTAAACTGTAATGAACTACCACCATTGTTTATTTATATATTGGTAAAGTATAACATCATCAATATGAACCCCAATCCGATGTCATTGAAAAAAATGTATTAAACAAAAAGCATTATTTCTAAAAGAGCCAATATAAGTATATCTATATAATGGCATCATCATTTTATTGTTAAAAGTCTAACAGAAAATACAGAATATGTTTGTTATTTTTTTCATTTCGTAATATTTGATTACTCTCTCTCTCTCTCTTTCTCTCTCTCTTATATAATCAGTATAATACTACTTACTACTTACTAATACAGTAGTAGGTATTATTACACTATGATAGTAATATATAAAGTTGTTGAATACACATACAATCTTTCTAATACATTTCATGTTTTTATTATTATTATGTATTATATATGGCTGTCGCTCTCTAAAATATATATAAAATATAAACTAAAGAACAAAATCAATCTAATGTCTATAAAACCTTTAAAAATAATAATATGTTATTTACAACAATCTTATATGTCATATATAAAACAGGAAAACGCATAATAATAATAACTTATAGGAATATTATAGGATGAATTTCGATTTTTGTTATATTTTTCTACGCAACATGTATTTAACACACGTATTTCTTAAACATAATGGAAATTGTCCGATACAAAAAAAAACAAAATAAAAATAGCAGTATAATATTTTAAACAATCATGTCATATCTGCATATATATATATAATATGGATAAGTACACATAATAAATAACTATAACTATATTTTATATTATAACTGATGGTCAATAAATGAATAGAAACATTTTTTTAATATTGTAAGTAAATGTAATAGGTTGCTTTTTTCGATAGTCAACATTTCCTGCTTCGATATTAGGTTTATGCCTCAGTACTCTATACATAATGTCATATATGTACGATGCATTATTTTCATGTACGAGTTTCGGTTTTCGGTTTGTGTGTAAGTAGTAATAACAATAATAATTAAAAATATTACGTTGGTTTGATATTACAATTTACAATCTCTACGTGTATAAGCATACTAATAATTTTGTAACGCTTTTCTTAACTCTACAAATAGAGTAAATAGTAAATGAATTTCTAATGTGTATAAATTTTGTACGCATTACATATTTTTACATATATATACATATTATACCATGTCTACCTTTTCAAATTGAATTTTTTTTTCGTATATTCTTAAGTATGTGAAATTTTCAGTTAAGTACTGTGTAAAATATATTTAAATGTAATTTGAAACCTATACTTGTAATAAATCTCGTTTTACAATACGCATAATATAATAATTCATAATTTAATCTTATACACTTTTATTCCTCCCTCTTGTTGTGTGTATATTATAAGTATGTATTTAAAATGTCGGTACAGCCTAATGAATTTGTTGTTGTAAATTGTAAATAGTATGTGTGTGTGTATATAGTGCAAAATATTCTTAAGTAGCCTACAAACTACAAATATATGTCACATTATGTAAGTATATATATCATTGCTATTATTACTATTACAAATACTTCAGTATGTACAAAAATGTACATTATAATGGAATCCATACGGTTCGTCGGAAGTTTTTCTTTTATTTACTTCTTCTGTTTTTCTAACATGATGATTATTTTTTTTAGCTCGTATTACATTTTATCTATACACGTAATATATGTATTACCTATTACCACTTGTTCTACTACATTTACTATTTTAGTATGTATGATAATAATAATCTGATTATTTATACTATCATATTATGATAATAAAATTTCATGTAGTACGAAAAGTAGCAATATTGTTATTATTTCAAAAGGTTAAAAATGTTCAATCACAATGAACTCACAAATATAACAAATTTAAATAAAATGGGATAAAAAAGGGTAGTCACGAAACGGACACGGTGAGACGAGGAGGAGAAACACACGGGTACAATGGACAATGAAACGACGGATTTTGTACAGTAGATAAGAACTAATCAAATAGAAGGTAGGATACATAAATGTAAATATACACTGAACAGACACTCATCCTTGATCATTATACAAAATATATTAGTTGATCATGACACTCACATATATAATATATATATTTCGCTAAAAATTATTACTATACGATTCAATGTATGTGATATACAATAATATATTTAATAATTACTTTTTGTATACTTAAAAGAGTAGTCACTATTCACTATACATCCTACTATAATGTCTACTACCAATTACTCTAAAGTAGGGAAGTCGACACATATTAATAATAATAATATAGATAAAAGTGTAAATATGGATGGCATAAAAGGAAATTAATAAACATCATGAGCTTTCCTCATGATGTTGTATTTTATGTATATTATAGCCACTTTGAACACTAAGAAAAGGATAAATAAAATACACTACGAGATATTTTAAAAAAACAAAAACAATGGATAAAAATATTAGGCTGGTATGTCTACAAACAGTCTACAAGATTTAATAACACCTACAAAAAGGATGATTGAATGACTCGAGAGGGAAACAAAAACAAAATTACATGGTACATATGAGGTCTACATCACAACGAGAGAAAAAAAAATCTTAAAAATGAAAATCAGAGGGAATGACATTTGGTCTATATATTATATATACCTACCTATACATAGAAGACTACAATACTTAATAATGTGTATATAATAGAATTTTGTATTATACGTTTCTACATAATATGGTTTATGTTCATTCGTAACAAGTTGCTATTATACAAATCATAATATTATTATGACAAACTGCATATATATATTTGGATTGGCAAATATATTATTATCCGTAGAGGATTTTTCTTTTGATAAACTCTTCACTCTCTTCTTTTTTTTTGATCCCTATTTTACCCTTTCATATTTCCTTGTTTCATTCTTGATCTTATCCAAAATTTACTATTATATCAGCATTATTTAGTTTTAAAAAAAGTTTCACAACAATACTTAGCATTACTATATTAATGTTATCATTTTACGCAGTAGTTGGAAAACTCTCTCTCTCTGGTGTGAAATAACATTGTAATAATCCTCTCATTGTAGAATTTCAATTATTATAGATGGATATATCATAGTATAATACAATCTAGAATCTAAAGTGTTTCATAATAAATAGTATGCTGTACGTATGGATATTGTTTTTCCTGTAGTCTATATAAATACAAATATGTAGTATTTAAGTATAGTATTAAATTATTTAACGTGTAAAATTTGTAAGAAGTTTTATGTCACTACTATTATTATTTACAAGCTTATAAAAGAAGTTGTTGTAAATTTTTGATTTTTTTTTGCGTTTAGCAGAACTTGGATGACCATCATGGCGAGGATATAACGGTAATAGTAATTATTATTAACTTTATGATTATAATATTGATGATAAATGGTGAGGAGGAGAACCTTGCTAAAGATCAGTATCATACCAAGCAGCGTCAGCATTTCCATCAGACGGGGGTTGAGGAGGAACTTGAGGGGCATAACTTTCTTCAATCTCCATTCCATCGAAACCAAATTCCATCATTCCAGCATATCCATCTATAATAGTACAAAAAGACATTCATATCGCATTAGTATATATATATGAAATGAAAATACATTTTGTTTTAATATTTAGTTATGACACATTTTCAGTTTATGTTATACAATGTACACTTTGAATAGAATTGAGACATATATATATAAGAAAAATATATATTATATATAAATGTACACATAATTTATGCCCCCCAAATATTAACTAAAATAATTTTTATATACACGAGACGACCCGGAAAAAGAATAAATGTAGAACATGTACAGTAGATATGCACACATACTACAAGTATGCGTCGAGTTACAATATAGCGAGAGTTTATAGTTAGACTAGTAATAATATATATACAGTAAAATAATAATATGTTTCCGTAAACAAATAATGTTGTACACCAAGAGTTTACATTAGGAACAAAGAATTGTAAAGTTTTTACAGAACAATAACATTGGATACTGGACGATATTATGACAGTATATGCTCTTAGTAAAAGCTTTCAATCTTCCCGTTGCAAAAGACTGAAATGTGCAATATTATAACCATTGCATTGTTAGTAGTTAGTATTTTAAGTCAGTTGAATTCCTTATCAATCCATTTTATCCGTATGAATTAAGCACGGTCTCACGTACATGCATAGAATATACAGACACTTCCTTGCTCAAATCATACAAAATATTATGATCTGAAGAACAACAAAATGGATTTCTTCACATATACACATAATATATATATAATATATATAAAGCTGGGAAATGTTATATTTTATATTTCTTTCTTTGCTGTGTAGAATACAAAATACCATGTCTGTATGTTGTATGTATGCATGTTATAGTTTTAAAAAACCATGGAATACCCGTACAAAAATTAATAGATCAATTAAAATAAAACTTGATGACAATGTGAAAAAGTAATAACAATTTATAGTACAATTTACAGAACAATAAAGGACAATAAGAACGTAAAGGCCATAAATTAGAATAAACGATAAACATTTGCAATAATGCATGCATCAACTACAAACTACAAAAACAAGCAAAAGTACAACAAACCAAAGTATGGCAGTAAGTTAGTAGAAAGCATCAAGAGTAAAAGGAAATAATAGCTTTTAAATTACTACTTTACAAAACAAAGAAATAAGAAGAAAAGTAAAATATTATATTAAATAATTAAAAATAAAAAATAAAATCATAAACCAATTGACGACTCAGTACAATACCTTTATAATTGCTATGACTTGGCACACTGGGTGGGTTGGAGCCAGAGAAAACTGTCGAATCAAATACCTGGTCTGGTGATAATATGTCCTACGTAACATACAAAAACATAAAAAAAACGGAATGCAAAAAAAAAACCAAAACAAAAAATAAATAATAAAATAAATAGGATAAATAAATAAAACTACATAATTTAGATAATATGAAACGCAAAATATATCAATATGAGCATGCAATTTCAATTGTAATGAATACCAACTTATAATAATAGTATTAAATATTAAAATATTTGTGCTGGCTTATATAAATCTCAAGCCTTCAACTTTTGTAGATCAAAATAAAAACAAATTTTTATGGAGCTAATAATATATTATTTTAAACAAACGTAAAATTAAGCAACACGTGAAAAAAAAATCATTGAAATGCTAATTAATTAATTCAAAGTATTATGAAATGGTTCTTGTAACTCCTGTTACACATAATTTGAAAATGACGAGCTAACAATATTATGAACGCCATTATTGACGTTTGATTTTTAATGAATATCTATTTCTATGCCCACTCGTATTAATATATGCAGACTTTTGAGCATCGCTTTGTCAAAAATCATGAGATTATATTGTATTTCATTCCTAACATTTATGCTACAGATATACATATGATGTAGGATCTGATTTCTAAATAATCATATTATTATAGACTTATTTAATTATATTATGTGATATGAAAACTATTAATGCAATGTTACATGTAAGGAAATTTGTCGTAAATCTTTTACCTGGAAATCGGGTGGAGCTCCTCCAGTCATTTCATGACCCCACATGGATTCTCGGTCAAATAAAGAATTTGAGAGTTCCATGGAGAGTCGTTTCTTGTAATCTGGTGGTTTGTCTTCGGACATACGGAAGAGAATAGCTGCTGCGTATGTTGCAACACCTTCATTACGGGAATGCAGGAGTTCAGTAAGTGGTGCGGTAGCTCCTTCTCGTTCAATCATATCTGCTCCTTCTTTATCAGCTGCCAATTCACACAAAACTCCAGCTGCCACTCTTTGTATATTTTCAAGTTCATGATAAAGGAGTTGAACAAAAATGGAAATGACATTCATTCCACGAATTTGTGCTCTATTATGTGCTTCTCTTGCTAAAATATGAAGAGCTCCAACAGTTCCCTCGACAATTTCTTCCATTCGAACTCCCTAAATATACAACAGTAATATATTTATCATTACTGTATCATTCTATTCTACCCTTTTTCAATTTATGAAATATTTTGTACATGGTTTTAAAAATGATTTAACTTTTAACTAACGCATAAAATTGAATACAAAAAAAGGACTTACATCTGGATATAGAGCTGCACTGCCTCCACTTGATACACTAGTTCGTCGTTGGGAATCTTGATATGCTCTCATGAGAAGATGAACGAGACGTGCAATTGCTCCATTCTCACGTAATGGAGCATGATTTGCTGGACAAAGAGCCAGATTACGAATCAGTCCAATCACGGCTTTAATGAGGGGCCATCGAGATGGTGGTTGCATAAGTTTAACAATCACAGGAATGCCATAACATAACCCTATTTTTGTTTTTTAAAAAATAAATAAATTTATCATTTATCTTATTATTTAAGATCCAAAAACAAATTTATGCTATTGCTATTACAAATTCTTAAAATATATATATATATATGTGTGTGTATAACTTTTGTTTATATGTAAATTAGAAAAATACATTGAAATTCAAATGAAATGAGTTATACTTACGAATAGCATTTTGTCCCATTTCAGACTCTGGATGGCGAGAGCTCAAATGTCGTAATGCGCAAATTGCGGGTTCTGTAATTTCTTCTCTTTCACCAGCAGAACGAATTGTCCTCACTAATGCTTCAATACCATTCAACTGACAAACCACAACTTTATTTCTTTGATTATTACATGTCAAATTTGACAAAATTCCAGCAGCACAAGTAACAATATTGCCATCATCAGCTGTCAACAAAGTTACAAGAGATTGAAGAAGTCCTTCCAAACCATCTACTTTTGTAGCTGCATCAGACAAATTTCTCAAAGTCCACAAACAGTTGAGAACTAAACGTTGGGATGGGTGACCTAAATGAATTGCCAACGCTTGCATCCCTCCAGCTTTAACAAAGAAACAAAAAATTAATTAATAAAACATAAAAAATAATCTAATAAAAATATACATACTTATGTATAAGGATATTTTGAAAATCTTAAATTAGTCTGTGTGTAACATCTTACCTGCTACAATGGCTGGTTTGTTACTTCCGCAAACACTCAAAACTATATTGATTATAGAGAGTAAAAAAAGAAAAGGAAAAATAAAATGAATTCTTTTTAGTCCAATCATATTATCAATTATCATATTATGATAATGTAAGTTAAATTTATACTTCAAAATCAATCTATGTATAATATTAAAGGAAAATGCCAAAACCAACAAATATATTGTAAAATATTAGTAAGGTTGATTACTATACCTTTAAGAACTCTTGAAGTTGTCCACAAAAGCTTTTCATAATCATATGATCTCATGATACGAACCAATTCAACTGGACCTTGCGATGCAAGAATAATCAATTTTGATTCTTGATTTCCATATGCAAGAATCTGTAAACAGTCTGTTACAATTGCCAAAAATTTGACATTATTTCTTTGCAAGAGTGAAACCATTTTTTGAAGCCCACCAGCAAGTCGAACAGCTAATGAAGAAAAAGACAAACAGTTTAGTTTTTTCATTAATTTACATTACAGTACAGATTAAAGTTAACATTTGTAAAACAGATGAATATAAATCATTAATGTTTTTTAAAAAAAATGATTAGACATAAAGCTAAAATAAAAATTTGGATGAAAAAATAAAATAAAAATATTCTTACCCATTTTGGAGCCCTCCTGATGAAGAAGTAAATTATGAAGTGTAGTAATGGCATAAAATAAAACAGATTCTACTGGAGAACTGAGTAATTTGACAAGAGCTGGAATTCCACCACTCTTGAAAATTGCCAAAAGTCCTTGTCGATGATGAGACAAATTATGAAGTGTTCCTACAGCTCCTTTTGTTGTTTCTAAATCATTTGAGCTTGAAATTGCACGTACAAGGGCAGCAATCTAAATATTTTTAAACATTTAAGAATAAAAGAGCAACAATTATTGTTTAATTTTACTGCTTATTCATTCATATATTATGTATAAAATGTAACTATAATATTTGAAATATTGTGGTAAATGTTAGTGTATTATTCACAAAATATATATATTTATGTATATGGGAAATTTATTTTTACCATTTGAGGTGAATTCATAATAGCATGGCGAGATGCTTCTTTCTTGCTCAATTGATGTACCATCATTGCTGCTTGGGACACGACAACTTGATCTTCATCATTTAACAATTTAATCAGTTCTGGAATGGCTCTGGTTGCTAAATCAGCATCATCTTGATAATTAATTAAATTGACAACAGCATGTTTCAACATTTGGGAAGGTTCAGCCAGTCTTTGTACTGCTGTTGGTTGTGCTGGATCAAATTGTGTTGATGGAATCTCTACACCTTCATCTAAAGTCTCAGGAAACATTGCTGCACGAACACGAGCTATTTTTACAATACATAAAAATAAAACATGAATTAATATATTATATGTATACCATGTTATTTATTTTTTATAGATTTTGTCTGTATAATCATAATTTCATTTAAAACTCACCTGATCTTGTAACATTCAACTCGGTATTCATTTCTGTCAAATTTCGAAATATTATAAGTACACACATTATTATTATTGTACATAAAATATAAAATATTGTAAAACTTTTTATTTGCTGAAATTATTATCTTTGTAATTTTGTGAACTAACCATCAACTTGATCTGGTGTAAAACCAGAATATCCCTGGGAATCCAAATCAAAGAGTAATGGGTCATCCTGTTAACAAAAGACAAATTAGAAATTTTGATGAGATACTTTTAACTTTCATAATGTATTTGTAAATGAAACGAAAAGGTAGAAAAAAAAACATATCATGTTGATTAATTTTTAAATTCTCATTTAAAATATTTCCGATTTTTTTTATTACCTCTTCCCGAATCGAATGTGCTCCAGTTGTCACGCCAGAATGGACACCCGAATCGTAAACTCCATATCCTCCTTGTTGCCACATAATTGTGTCTGCTTCTTTTTTTTAGAGACAAAAAGAATTTTCAAGTAAGAACACAAGTACAAAAATTTAATCCATCACTATTTTAAGTATTTATTAGTATAATATATTTTCTTCCTCATTAATGTAGAATTTCGCTAAACTGTAGTATATGTACAAACATGTATATATATATACACTTTTAGTTATAAGTTATAAATTAAAATGGTAAAACAGTCATTGTTTACAATTTGACATATTCTCAACATGAAATCATACATTATATATATATGATACATATGTACATAAACATATGAATGTGTATATAGATTTAAATGTCTGACAACTCAAAATAAAGATACATTTATAACAGTCATAAGTAAATAAGTACATGTATAATGTATCATTTTAATTAAACGGTCTATATAATGTATATATATTATTGCATGTATTACAAATAATGAATCAGACACTTTTCTAAGAGTACATATGTACATGTATTTAAAATTAAATTAGTACACACATACTTTTACTTACTCATTTTAAAACATAAATAAATTTTATAAAGAAAAAAATAATAGAACTTTATTATTATAATACAGTCAGGGGAAACAGTGAGAAACTAGCTGGTTACCAGCCGATTTTGGCTGGTGTCCTTCAGCCAGAATAAGCTGGTGACCAGCTACAATTA
>JABASP010002579.1:0-19096 GCA_019776565.1 Sminthurinus signatus | reverse complement strand
ATGGCTATTACTCTGGCTAAGAGAAATGGCTATTACTCTGGCTAAGAGAAATGGCTATTACTCTGGATAAGAGAAATGGCTATTACTCTGGCTAAGAGAAATGGCTAAAAGCAAAATTTACTACGACTAGACTAAACCCCAATTTGGGGGTGTTATGAATTTATGCACTATAAAATTCTCTGCATCACAGTGACATTGTTCCAAGTTAGGTTAGGTTAAATCTCGCAAGTATACGCACGGCTGCAATTATACGCGTTAGCCATACAAGATGATAAACCGCCGGATACGGATTTTTCAAATCATGACTAACATTTACTCCCGTCATTTGACGGGCTTTTTACTTGTGCATACATAATACATATAAAGTATAAAGCATACCAAGTAGATACCAAAAGTATCAAAAGTATCCCGTCAAAGTAGTAGAGAAAGTGAGACGAGCTGAAAAAGAAAGCAACTATGATGTGTAGAGTGTAGAATGTAGAAAATGTAGAGATGCAGCCACAAGCTACAATCCACAATCCCCAAATATTTTCATTGTCCTCTCGTCCTCTGAGCGGATACAATATCATTTACTCGTGCCTTCATACTTCATACTTTATGCTCTCCTGTTCGTAATATAGAGGACACAGAACACACACACAATACACAATATCCATGTGCTCTCTTTTTTCTCGCACGACTTGATCTTTTGAAAAAATAAAATACCATCAAATTCAAAATGAACAGTCACCATATTCTACATTGTAGTATAAATGCATCATGCATCGTACATCATACAGTCACACAGTACGTGGTACGTGCAACGTCAAGTAAGGAAAGAGAACCTAATACCAAATGTAACGATTATACTTGATGCTCGATACTTGGTACGCTACTGAGACTTTGTGAATAGTGAAGAAGTGAAGAAGAGTTATTGTTATGCTTTATGTGCTCTATTTTCTATGCATTAAATACAATTCACGTATTTAATATATTTTACATTTTCGAAGGAAAGAAACAGCAAAATGCATGAAAGGAATAACATATGAATAACAATACAAAATATATAAGCAATATCTGCAAAATACAGCCTATGCCATGTTACAATATAACAGCATCACAATACAAAATACATGAACATTATGAACCATTGTATATACATAATAATTTCCTCCTCGTTCACTCGTTGTCATAAATGTCACGTGCACGGTTTCCAAATATTGTTTCAACCTTTCTCCCTTTCCTTCTCTCTCTTTCCCATGTCACATGAGAGGATTCAACGGAAGAAAGAAGACTTTTTATTTCCTCTGGGGAAGTATTCATGGCGGATTATAATATGGCATTTATTGCCCAATGCAATGTATCTACAAAAGTATGATGATAAAACTATGGGTATATCATCTAGCATCTGGCTCTAGCATATACAGTATACAGAGTATCAAGTATGAACAATGAATATCTAATATCTTGAGTTCCAGTGCAGTATAAACTGTAGTTATGTGCAGATATAACTTGGATTTTGAGAGGAAGAAGGAAAGCAGTCGTCAATGAATTACCAATCCCGTTATTCCTTTATTATAAATTTATTCATGCAGACTCTAGACTTTAGATATTAGACTAGACTAGGGCTTTGGCTACATTGTTTTGACTTAACTTGACTTAACTTGAAACTTGATACTTGAATAACTGACCTTTGCACATGAGCTTTATGGCATTTACGTCATTTCTTGGAATGGAATTTTGTCAAATTTCTACTATATTTCTGAAGTTTATGTACAATATACAATATATTATCATATATCATGTGTAAAAGGCAGGGACGTGCTCGCTCATAATAATGAAAAAAAGAAGAGAAAGTACAGACACAAGTATTCATTCTTTCCCCATCACTTTGTGGATGCCTTTTCTCTTTCCTCCATCTTCAAACTTCATCTCGATCTCGATCTTGATGATCCGCAAACATTCGGTGCAAGGAGAAAGGAGAAAAGAGATGCTCATTTTTTATTTACTAGAAAAATGCCCATGTTTCGGTTGTCGAATAGTTGTAAATATTGGAGTACAGTCTAATAAAATGACTCGATGCAGTTGTAGCTGCAAGTTGCATCCTCCTCCTTTCCCAGTAGAATCTTGGCAGTCATAAAAAGCGCATTGATTTTTTATCTTAGACTTTTGAGGGCAAGAGTACGGTGTACAATGTACAATGTACTATGCACGATGCAGTTGAGAGAGATGCAGAAGTTTACAAAATTAAATTACGCAGTGGTAAAACCCGTGGGAAAATATTTTGTACACTAGGATTTTTCTTGTATTTTTCTTCTGCATTTCATGTAATATTCTAAATAGTTCAATAATATTTTAAATTGCATTTTTTCAGACGGTCTCATCCATATGAAATAGATATCAGATACCAATCACTGTTTAAATATTTATCGAGAATCTACAGCGTAGAAGGATAGAAAAGGTATCATATCATACAAATATCTGTATTATGTATGATGATAACATTAATTCCAAATCCATTTAATTTGTAATGTTATCATTCTAAATATCTGACATTCCCTGACTTGTCACGAAATGGCATGTCGCGGAGAAAAAAAAACTATCATGATAGCGTTACTGATTACGCTGACAATGGACATTGGACATGGTTCTAATTTATTCTCTGCACTCTATACCCTATACCACATGAAACAAAAAATTTCGATAAAGTGGATGAGAGCAGCCAAACAACGAGGAACAAGAGCAGCGTTGAAAAACACAAGAACTATCTACAATCCACACACTACACACATATAGCATTACTTTGTCTCTGAATTCTGAATAATGGAAAGCCGACTGTGGAGTGGAAATCAAAATTGAATTGAATTCCCTGCTGACTTCCGCAGAAATGGCCGTATGAACCTCTTTCTGCTCTATCCACGTGTCTGGGTTTCTCTGACGGTTGCTCCACAACTATTTGAAATTCAGAGTGAGGACTTTCAGCATCTAATTTCATCTTCTGCGGCATCGTATGTACATATTACACATGTATGTAACATAGATATCTCTACTGTATCTGGTTTCCACTTGTATTTAGTATTTAGTATGCAGCCACTACTGTTAATCCAAGGTTCTCCTGTGGTTTTTTGCAAGGGGCTAAAGGGCTGATGAACTTTTGCAAATTATTCATTATTCATTTCGTAAAAGTGCACTCTGCACGACCTATTGCATGAAATGTACAATGTACAATGTATAGTCTAAATTCTACCGTCCACATCAAATTTAGAGTCTTTTTTCGTTTTTTAGAGATTTAAGTTTTAAAGATGATAAAATATGAAGAAACGGACATTTGAATGTGTCCTTTGGTTGGTGAAAGATGAAAACATTAATTACTTTTAATGTAAAATAATGAATAATTAATGGAAAAAATGAAGAAAGAGAATAATACAGCATACAGCCAAAGCAATGAGAAAATTTCCACTTTCAATCTGAAGCTTTAATAGTTTATAGTTTACGGTTAATAATCAATAATCAATAGTCTACTCCCCTTCCTGCATAGTAAATAATAAAGTGCATAATATAGTATTCAATATTTCATATGATGGAACCTTTACTATGAACCATGAAATTTGGATCTATTTTCCCAACTCCCAAACTTCCTTTTCCCCTGTCTCCTCATCAAGATTTGATTCCATTTAGGTCATTAGTCATTAGCTTGTAAAAGTACAAGAAAGCATGAGGACTTTTAGTGAAATGTTTTTCTTTCTCCTTCTCCTTTCTTCACAATAACATTTATTCATACCCACGCAAAGTGCCAGGAGCCAGGAGCATAATCCGTGAGCACTGAGCACAGAACGTCCTAACAGCTCGCAGCATAATAAAATATTAATACAATTTCTATTTAACAAGGCACTCTAGACTCTAGATTCTAGATATGTATATTATTATACATACCCAGTGTGCATAGTTTTTATTACTAGTAACTTTCTATTGTGAGTTAATGGACGGATTAAAATGAGAGTTCTCTGAATTATATATTATATTTTTATCCACCCTATCTTTTCCTTATTAAAATGAAGATGTGGAAAGATGTTCCAATGCTACAATTCTACAATGGTCTAGACTCTAGATTCTAGATTTTAGACAGTAAAATGTAACCTGTAAAATGTAGGGTTTACTTTAGACTTTACACACTACACCTTTTCAAACACCATTAGAGATTAGAGTACCATGTAAAACACGGAATACACAAGTACATACATGTATTGATATAATCCCACTCTCTTCCCATTACGCGCATCAAGGGAAAGCCTCAATCCAACATCCAACATCCAAACTTCATGGATTCGAGGTAGATGGAAGATGGAAGATGGAAAGAGGAATAATGAATAGAAAGGGAAAATATCAACAGTAATCTATTAAAGTGAAACTCTAAATTCTAAACAACTTCATTGCACAGGTTCTAGTTTCTAGTCACTCTGTCTATTTATTTTATTTCATTTCATTCATTTCATCCGATTCCCTGATGACATTAACCTTTTAAAATTGTTTTCTTCTCTCTCATCCTCAATCCTCCCACCTCCCACAGTTTTCATTTTTCATGGAGATTTGAAAGTGATGGATTTAAACTTGATCACAAGGTAGCGAGGTTTACTGAAACTTTGTGCCATTACAATAAAACATGTAACATGTACATTTTTCTTTCACTAATGACTAGTGACTCTGAATAATCCTCTAGTTTGGAGTTTATAGAGGATAGAGAATAATAATAGGAAATGGTATGATCAGCGGATTACTGTTTGTAATTTGTAATTTAACTGATCACCATTGCTTTACAAATAAGTGTAAGTGGATCTGAAGCACTACGTGAACAGTACATTTTTATTTTTGCATTTTGTATTCGATGTACATAATAGATAGTAGATACAAATACCAGTCACCAGTCACTACAACACAGAGGAAGTGTGTTGTGCCTAGCGTTTCACACTTTTTCTATTCAGTGTTATATGTGCTATCACCTATTGCAAATTAAGTATATGTTACTTTCTGATTTATTCTTCTACTGTTAAGCATTGTACATGCGATAAAGCTGGTAATTTAGCTCAATCACGCCACAATATAACAAAACTATACGAGTATTTACTTTTTCGGAATTGTTCGCATGTAAACTCTAAATTATACACTGTACATTGTACATTCCCAATAGTATATGCCCAATGCACATTTCATGTCAAAGTCGCAAAATCTTAATCCCCTAAAAGGGAACATGCTCTTTAATTTTTCATTCCTATTTATTATTTCTCCATTTGGTGGATTTTCATACTCGTTGGAGCACTCCTTATTTACAACAATTACAATTCATCTCGTTCATCATGCATCATAAATTATGATAGAGTAGCGTATTGCGTATTGTGATTCCTAATATTCGAAAAGGTGAAAACGAAACTAGTAAAAAAGGAAGTGTAAAATACAACAACAAAACGAAGGGCCAAGTTAAGACTTGTACTACTCAAAAGAATAAAAATCAACATAAGAACCTACTACTGCCTGACAGTCAGCCCACTGTTATACTTTTGTACATGTAACATTTAGAGTTTATCTATGTTCTCCTTTTTGCTTAATATTGGATAGAGCTTTTATTTTATTTTAAACACTGGTAGCTCAAATTTTATTTCTGTCGCATTCCAGTTTCTGTCTTACAAGCGTTTCAAGGTTCAGGGAAAAACAATAAAGTTTTTTATTTGGATTCAAAACCTATACGCGCGTGTCTCAGCAGGACGATTGACGATTCTGCAAACAGGGGCCATTTTTGGCTGAAGTACAACCTGAGTTGGAATCCACACAAAGGTGTTTAGACAAATAGCTTTTTTCCTCCAATTTGGTTTTGTTTTTTCAATTTATTTAAATAATAGTCACCTTCTGTAACTGACTAAACGTGCTTTTTTCAAACTAAAAATAAACAAAATTGGGATAAAAACCTGTTTGTCTAAACACCCTTCCTAGGAATCCAACTCAGGTTTCAGGTTGTACTTAGAATAGTCCTTTTTATTTTTCACCGCTTTGTATTATATGAAAATTTGGAGCTTGATAAAACTCTATTCTTCCGTTATCCTTCATCCGTTATCACCTCCCCCAAAGTTAAAAGTTGCATAAACAACAAGAAGAAACGGGAAGAAAGTTTACTTTGAGATTCAAAATACATTACAAGCATGGAAAGGCGTGTCGTGTCGTCTTTCATAACCTATTGCAGATTGTAGTACATGAAGCTCAAAAAGAGTGATGAAAGAGAAGAAACGGAAATTAAGGTTTGTATATATCTACATTCTATGTACATACTTACATAAATGGGATCCTTTTTATCCAAGCTTAATGCAAAAACAATGAAAACAGAGAACAAAAGAACCACTGGGACGACTTGAAAACTGGAAAACTGGAAAAGGTCAAGGTTCATTCATTCCCATTTTGTTCTCAACCCTCAACTCCCTGATTTAAAGTACATGCACGGTAGATGGACATTTTATGTTATGTGATATGTGTGTATTTAGTATTTACGTGGAATTCAGTTAGTATAATGTATAATGTTCCTCTTGTGTACACACAATCGTCTTTTCTCTTCTTTCTTTTTTTTTGCTACAAAAAGGTGTATAGAGCTGAGGATGAGATGGGAAATGGGATGAGAAAGTAAAAGTCGTAATCATGATCGTGTAGTCATGCTTCATACTCAATGATCATCCTCAGCATCGTATCGACATTATATGGTTTGGTTAGGTTTGCTTATCGTGTGTGGGCTGGAATCCAAAATCCTTTTTCCACAACACACGCACATCCAACACACCAAGAAGAAGGAGAACAAGATGAAAAAGTAATGAATGAGGAAATTCGATGATGATATGGTAAGTATTTTACACAACCTTTATATTATATCTTCATCTCATTTTCTTTTATCCATACATCTATACATCTCTGATCTTTGCATCATGTAGGATGTAAGTTTCGGGATTTAGGATGTTGAATGTTGGATGTAGGTGGTAAGTAAAAATCTATGAGCATTATAATGTATTTTATGCATGGGTGCATTTACCGTACACCGTAAACCGAAAACCGTACATGGGAAAGTTGTCCATGTGATTGTACGATATCTAGGTTGTCTTTCACTTCTTTTACTCCTTTTTGCACCATTTCCGATTTACGACTTAGAGCTCACCCATGACGGAATCACTCTAAATACTACTCAATATGCACATATATACAAGTTGAAGATAGAAGTGTAATACATGTATTATGCATGGATACACATGTGCAATGTACACTGCATATATTATAAGCACCAGGGAAAGATTAAATTTTATGCCTTTACTCATTTACTTTACACCCGCTCCCGTTTATCTTTTATGTCACCGACTAGTGCATGTATATGAAAAGCGAGGACATGATACAATCCCGATATTCACACGTTCTCCGCTCACTCTCTCCTTCCACTTTCCCCTAGCTGTATATCGTGCTTTCTCCAACTTTCTACCACCATATCCGTAGTTTCTGTACAATTCCTATTCGCATATTAAAAACATCCGCAGAGCATGTATAATACATAATATATATATATATATGTATTTAAATAATAATTTGTAATATATTACAGTTTATGTTGAGCGTTGAGCGTTGAGCATTGAGAAGAGAAGTGATTAAAAATTAGACAGTTTAGTGATTGTGGATAGTGGGTACTAAATACTAAAATATCTACATATATAGTACTCTTATTTACATGGTGGTAGTGGTAGTGATACTTGCTGTTTCTGCTCCCTATTATTTATTTATTTACACATGTTGTGATTATTATTATTATTATAGCCAATACCGCTATACATTTTACTACAGGTTTTATGAGGTGATTAAAGGATCGAAGAATCGAAGCACGACCTATACTTGTACATTGTACACAGTATAAAGTATACATCGACAACAATAAAAACGGTCTATTAAGTTTTGTAAGCTTTTCCATGTTATAGATTGCAAATGCTCCATTGATAATAACAAGTTTTTTCACAAGTACTAGTATTATGAATAAATTATTATGATGGATATCGTCATATAATGTGAAGTCTACAGCAAAAAGTGTGTAGTGTTGTGACACGTTGATATTGTGATTGTGTCTTTATTTCATCGGTAGAATGTCCATTGTCCATGTGTCTGTCATTCTTTGGATTTTCGACTTTCGACATCCCAATTAGTATTTGGTACATTTAAATAGAGTTTGAAATCCACAGCCCACAGTGACAATACTTTTAATAGCAAAGGATCCCTGCTGACTGTAGATACTAGATATACACAGAAGAATTCTACACCATAAAAAGATATTCATGTGTAGTCAACAATGTTTTTATTGGTGTACAGTGTACAGGGAATACAGGCTGAGGAAATAACATGCATGGTGTATGGTGTATGGTATTTCGATATTGTGGATGAATATGGATAGAAAAGTTGAAACATCCCACAACACACCATTATATTCCAAAAATAGACTTGTATAAAAAAATGCCTTTGAATTCTGAATGCTGAATGATTGGATCGAATACATTGAATGTCATGATTATTTTATGGCGGGTGACTTTCTGAGTGGTAACTTTTATGATGGACACGACTGATTTGACAAATTGATACCCACTAGTTTTTAGTATAGCAGTATTTATTATATATTATGTATGTATGCAAATTGCATACTGAGTCGTTACACAGTGTTTTATAGTACATACAGATTTTCTCTCTTTGAAATTTCCATACTAAATATCACTGTATACTGTGTATACGTGAGCATATTATCCGTTGGTGTATAGTCCTTGTTTATTGTGTACATAAAGTAACAAATTCATCATAGATACAATATATCTTCTTATTAAAGATTAGCTTTATACTTTCACTTTACAAACGTTTTTAGATACATGTGTGTAACTCCATTTTGAAGCTGTCAAAGGAGAGTTTCAGGTACACAGTATGAAGAGAAAAAAATTAGATGTTCCTGCTTGCATGGAAGTACAGAAGAAAGAACACGAAAGAACTTTGAAAGATGTAAGAATAGAGGCGATGGGAAATGAGAAGCATGTACAATGTACAATGAACATTGTGCATACCTAGTGGAAGAAAAAAAGTTGACAAATTGCATATTGGATTTTGGAACCTCCAGAGATTGTTTTGTTCCAGAACCAGCGATACCAGATACCAGCAAATACTACGGAGTATATTATGCTTTGTTGGTAAAAACATAGATACACAATACACAATGCATAAGCTCACAACCAAAACCCAAAACCAGTGAAACAAAACAATAAAGTAGTCTCTTGTCTTTTCCACACGATTACAAAAAAAAATTGGAGCATATCTTACATATTGTGGATTGTACATTGTACATTGCATGTTGAATAAAAGTACAAGACAGGAGCTCTTTGTAAAGCAATGCATGTTCAATGTTCATTGTACAATGTACATTTACAGATTACATCACAAGATTGGAAGAGGATGACAACGACATAAGACTGTCTCATTCTGTCCTGTCTGACATTGACACACAGCTTCGAATTTCCCCTTAGAATAAATATAATGAGAAGTTATACATTGCAGGCTGCTAGACATGTCAGAGCGTCCCATTTACCTATGAGCCGTACACACATTGTACAATGTACAGAATACAGTGAAAAGTGACACACTTACAGAGCAATTTAATCGTAAGTCCAAGACAATTTCCTGAAATGCATACTTATGTATGTATGTACACTGTACACGGTTTAATTTACTACTACCGTTCACTTTTTTGGCTATGATTATACATTATACATCTTACTGGAATAAAACTGGATATGTAGCATGTATTTATATTTTACATGTTCATAATACGTACTAATAAATATCAATGTGTTAGTCCAGTGTATCTACAATCTAGAATCTAGATCAATATTATTATTGTCGCATATTGTTAAACTCCATTTACTTGAAAACCTTCAAATTTTAGATTTTGTTTACTTTAGCCGCCCACAGGCTCAGCTTGATCCTTTTACATAATTCCAATTTTTTTTCCTTATTAAAGTAAAAAAAAAAAACTTTCACGTGTACATGAAATCAAAAAAAGAGAAGAAAAACTTGTCAAGAGTCAAGACTCAAGACTTTGACATTTTGAAAGAAAAAAGGACTAAATTATTTATCTTGAAAACTCATTCATGTCTCATCTTTTACTCCTATACTGCTACAGAGTCAACCAAGTTGTAACGGTTGGATTTGGATTTGGATTCGGAGTCAAATTCAAGTTCGAATTCAAATATGGACATTGACAAAATGAAATCACTGGGAAAAAATCAAACGAATCTCCCTTGGGACCGTTCTTTTCCTGTCGTGTCACTGAAAAGGAGAACCAAGGCAAGTAATTTCAAATCTCGATGGAAGTAAAGTAAACTTTTCCCTTTGAACTACAACTTTCTTCAACAACTTTCATGATCTTAGTAACATGTATAAAGTACAAATATAATCACATGTAACTACTAAAAGCTAAATACACATTACATATTACATGTGTATATACATGATCATGTACATTTTAGATGGGATTAAAATTGAATTTTTAAACACATCTCCAAAAACTGTCATTCGCACTTGCTCGTGGCCTGGAAGTAGGAACTAGGAAATATTGAAATTCGAACTATATAATAAATAATAATCTTACTTCTTTTCCTGTATGCTGTTTCAAAGTGGAACAGTAGGATGAAAAGTTCAAAGTAATCCAAACAATTAATTCTCAATTCTCAAACTGGTTAAGATTGGTTAATCACTCGTCAATTAAACTCCAGTGAAAGACGTTAGTTTAAAAAGTAGTTTGATTTGAATTACTACACTTTTATACTCCATATGTGCTAGCAGTGCTGTATATTGTATATTGCATATATCATGAAAAGTTTAAAATTTAAATTATTTTACTTCTTACTCTACATTCTACATTCAATGTTCTATATTTGTGTTTTCTTGCTTTCTCTTTTTAATTCCAAATTTTTGCCCCAGTATTTCTATTTATTTTTTTTATTGTCACAAGAGAGAGAAAGAGAGAGTGACAGGGAGAGGTTGGCGCTGATTAAAATGCACCAGTGTTTTTATGTATAATATATAAAAACAAAAGTTTATACAGTTGGGAATTTTTTTATTTTTTGTATGGGATTCACTGGAAGCAAATTCTAGACTCTAGAATTTTAGACTCCAGACTCTAAACTAAAACCTTTAGAGAAATGGATGAAAGATGGAAAGTGAACGTAAATGATATTACAGAGAAAGAGATTGAGGGAGAAAGTAACAGATAACAGACTTATGCACAATGTACATTGCACATTGTACATGTATGGTGAATTGAGTAGATGGGCCAACCAAGAAGCGAAAACGAACGAGCCAGCAAGGACAAATTAGTCTACATGGAAATTGTAAAAGACATTAAACTCCAAATTCTATCTTCCTCTCTCTCTATCTCTCTCTCTCTCACTCGCTTTAATTTTGTCCTTGAAGTAGACACACACACATACATCTACAATATATACATACACTCAGCAGAGGAAATTCTATTTTCCATTTTACGATTTTCGACGATTTGACATTCCCATATATTTCCGACGGTTTTAGTCCTCCTGGTGCTTGTGTGGCTACCAAAAGAACAAAGTACCAAGGGAAGGAGTGACGGAAGAGTTTCATTCCCTCCGTTTGTAGTGTTTTTTCCTCTGCATGTCCTTCAACTTTAATGAATTGGATAAATCAAATGGGAATTTGAATGTCGATCCGAATTTTTTGAACTCGTACATAAAAATCCAATTACGAATCACAAGAAGTCAACTTCCACTTTCTACTTTCCTATACTTACTTGGTTTTTTTTCACTATAACCTCTAAACTCCATATAAACTTCAAACATGAGGATTTTTTGTGGAAATCGGAAATCAAAACTTTGACTGCCGTTCTTTTCCATTGTAAACATGTACAGATTTACAGATGTAAATGTTTGTCATGTATCCTGAATCTGAATCCTAAACGTAGGCACATCGTACATCCCACTTTATTTTTTTCATCGTAAGACCGTCTACAGTCTACATTCTTTGCATACATTTTGACGACTGAAAACGAATTATTTTTTTAGATGAAAAACAAACAGGTGTTTCAGAATTGATGACAAGTTCTATTGTCAAAAGTTTTCATTTTCAATCATTTTTATCAAAGTTTGAGATGCATAATATTATTATACACTCATTTTGCTCCTGTAGTATGTTTCATTGGAAAATGTGAGTAAAAACTCCAAAACATGTTGACCCAAAATGTCTTCCTAATCAAAAAAAGCTTCACAAACTTTTTATTTATCTTTTTCCCGACTTTTTGTGTCATGTGAGATGTCTTCTTTTTTTCTGTAGTACAGTAGAAGTTGTAGATAACTTGTTTATTTTTACTCATTACTCATTTTTCCTTCTTGATAAAGGGTAAAGGGCAAGCAAATGAATGAAACGGTAGTTAAGCAGTTTCAAATGAAAACTGTGAACCATTCCAGTTCCATCTTAGACTTCGTACTTAATGTCTACTATTTTTTAGAGACACCTTTATCAGTAATCAACAAGGAAATCAGAAATGTCTAAAGAACAGAGCAGAGCAGGATGTGTATTTCATTATTTGTTTCAGAAAATGAGAAAAAGGGGAGAATTTAATAGATTTTCTCTCAGTTTTCCTTCATTATTCATACGTACAAGATTATGTATAAATGAAGAATTCTCGTGGTATTTTTTAAATAATAACGTTTAGAAAAATATCAAAGGAAAACTAAAGATACACCTGTTATTTTCTACTCCAATTACATTATAGTGGATCCACAATGTACACTGCGTCTAAATATAGCTGGAAATGAGATCCACATTGGACACATCATAAATCATAATATATCACACACACGTATGAAACAAAAAGAAATTTTGCATCTTGCGTAAGCTAAAGCGACAGCCCATACCATCATCTCACAGTGAAGTGAGGAGAGGGAAAGCAAAGTAACCTGTTTGTCACTTGGTTTTGGATTAGGATTAGATGACAGATGTCAAATGAATTTTCCGTTAACATGTTGTGTAATTTCCTATATGTGCGTATTTTTTCTCTCACTCTCTCTCTATCTCTTTCATTTCACACAGAATATGAAAAAAAAACGTCGCATGTATCGATTTGTTACTTGAAAGTTACAGTTTTGGCAGAAAAAAGGATTCCCTATATAAAATTTTTCCCCTATCCTTGACTCTTAGTCTAACCTTCTTTCTCCATTTCAATCCAGTTAAAAATATGCAATTAAAAAGTTGTTGCTGTAACCTCCCCTCCCCCCATTTCTCATACTCTAAACTCTAAACATGCTTACCGTTCCTTTCATCGTTTCGAAATTCGAATAATTCATCTTTCTTTCCCTAGGAAATAAATGTTGTACTTTCATCTCATTTCAGTAGAAGTGTCTGTCCCAGTTTCTCTCGCAGCTCAACTTTCTCCCTACCATCTACATTCTACAGTCCGTGTTTGCACACCCATGTAATTTGTGTCCCTGCATTTGAATGAAATGACAAAATTGTTTTGATGTTCTTCTCTCTCTCTCTCTCTCTCTCTCTTTGTGCATATTTCATCTCTTCTCTACTAACGGTATGGAGTATGAAGTACGGAGTGCTGAAACTGAAATTACATAGGTAAACATGTGCATATTTGATTAATTCACAAAATTTACACTGTGTGTATATGGTAGGTTGTAGATATACCAAGAACAAAAATGAACAAAATGTATTTTGAGCACACGTTGTTCATTATGTATTACACATTGAGCTCTGTTACGTCTTATATTAAATTATAGGCATTTGATCATGTAAGTTTTGTACATTGTACATTGTACATACTTTGCACAAATAAGATATGTAATAAAAGATACACATATTTTCCTAATGTTTGGCACTACTATTTGATTATTTATACAAAACATACCTTTTCGAGCACTATTTTTTTATGTGCTGCTACTTCGTTTACGTAAAATGTAAGCAAGTTGATAGTTCATCGTCAACGAGCAGAACAAGAAAGTATTAAAGGTGTAGGTAATCTACATGGGAATTCATCTGGAATGTACTAGAGTCTACAGTCTGACTATCTAGTACCTAGTATTATCTAGTAAGAGTACAACATGAAAAGAAATAGTAATAATGCTTACGACTTAGGACTTACGACGCAATGAGTACAAAGATCTCTGTGAATTCCCATATGAATCATGAAAAGGGAAAAAGCTGTGTGGAAGTAAAAAATGATGCCATATGTACAATGTACATTGTATATTTAACTATACATTATACATGTGCACAAGCAAGTGAACAGTATCGTTTCGCATTTCTCATATCAAATTTCAATTGAGTTGGCAGCCCAAAAATAAAAGTCAAAACATTATACAACTTATATTATAGTTTAGTTTATACAATGCGATCTTGAACTTTATCGATACATCAAGAATCAAGAATAGGAAGAAAAAAAGAAAAGATTTTATCGACATTTGGAATTCGGTGGGATAATTTCAATCTAATAGAAATTTGATTCATCTCAACTCGTAATAGAAATCAGTAATGAAAGCAAGAACATTCAAGATCAAAGACGGAGGAGGAGAAGAAACAAAAAGAACATGGAACAGTAAAGAATAAACAATCCTCTGATCTAACTGAATCACATGATATCATATCAGATATCAGACTACATCGTGTATCGTGTATCGTGCTGTACAGTACAATTCAAAAGTATCTGTATCAACTGTAAATAAAACAGTAGTAAAGTGACAAGCTTCAATTGGTTCGGAGTTTGGAGCTTCTTGTTCTTGACTTGACTTTTCCTTTTCATCTCGATCTGGTTTTTATCTATTGTATAAAATAAAATGTACTATGTACAAGATACCAGAGGTTTGGAAGAAAACCCAGGCACATTTTTTAGTATTAGATAGTACCATAAAAGTGACAACTGTGTGAACAAGACAACGTGGGTGGTATGTGTACGCTGTACAATGTATCTACATGTATTATAATCCTCGAGAAGACGTGTATGGTTAGGAGTTGGGAGAAAGGAACTAAGGGAAAGCTTGTGCCTACCGACATAAATGAATGCGCTACACTTTCTTTGCTTATTTTCACTGCTTTCTTTTCCAAACTGCCTTCAGATTTGAGACACCAAACATTTATATTTATAAAAAAAATAAAGACATCTTACGTGCATCATGTATATATATACAGAGTCTGGACTGTGTGTATAAAATAATGTACAAAAGTTTTCTGGTCATATCATCTTCATACTTGTTTGATGGTTGGTAACTTTGTCATCTGCCTTTGTATTTTGTATTCTGTATAGTGTACGCTGTGTGCTGTGTACTACAAGGAGGTAGATGAAAAAAGAGAATGGACTGGCTTTGAGAGCCCACATCATGTTATATATTCTCTCTATATATGCTTTATGCTCTAGGCTTCAAGTAGTCCAAGAGAACCAAGATGAAACTAACCAGAGTGGATTTTGAAGTATCCATATAATTTAGAAAGTGGCAAAGGAAAGGACAAAAAAAAGATGAGTAGGGAGCTGGAATCTAGAATCTAGAAGTTGGAAGCCGGATGACACATTTTCCCTTCAAATGTTTCTTTTTCTCAAGAATATTACTTACACCCACATAAAGATTGTGAGGATGGAAGATGAAGAAATTGTTAAATGTTTAAGTATTATAAAGCCGTAGTAATAAGGCTTGGCTTTACAACTTAAAAAGTAACTTCCTATTGTAGGTGTATTTTGTATTTGCATACATAATACATAATATAAAAACATGGGTAAGTAAAAGATAAGAAGAAGAAACAGAAGAAGAAGAAGATACAAGAGAATATTCGTGATACTTAAATTCTTTACGGAATTTTAAACTACACCTCTCCATATTATAATATAAAGTTTGCTTCTTTTTCACTTTTTCACTTGTTCACTCACAGCATGGACTATGGACTAGGATGAAATGTGTAAGAATGGTGAATACCATAGGGCACACACATGACACAAAGTAAGTAATGAAGATGAGGCATGAGACAGGAACTATATTTGTGTACATACTTTCTCCATTTCAACTTATCATGTTTTACAGCATCATATTACTCCATTTCCCATTCCTTTCCTTAAGTCGTGTGTTATAAGTTCTAAGGTAGGCAATAAAATAAAAAAGCAAAATACTTATTAGTCTCTCGCCCTCTGTCTCTCTCTCTCTCTCTTTCTGTCTATTAAAAATTCAAGAGTACATACGTTGCATCATTATGGAGAAGGATCTTTCCGTCCCGTTTCCCTATCTTCATTTTTCCATGAGAAAATCCCAAGATAAAATGAAAATGGGGAGGAAAGTCATCCTCTGTTCTCTCATTCTATATTTTATTTATTTGCAACAACCTAAAACCTAAAAACCTACAACATTTGAAATTTCAAAGTGCACTGAATATTTTCTCTGCACAGTACAAACATGAGATTATTTGTAGTTTTTTTTTCTTTGCACCGCTTACATTTTACTTTACATTTTACAATGTACTAAAAATGTCTATGGCCTATTGTTGATTCTTTTTCCTTCTCGTCATCTTTCTATATGTAAACTTGTGACAGAACATTACTACTTACTACAGTCTACAGTACAATTTCCGTTTTATGCAAAGCATTAAAAAGCTGGGAGTACGAAAAATGGAACCATCCAGAATCTAGGGAATCTAGAATCTAGACAGAATATAAATATACAGTAACAGCAATAAAAATAGAGAGAGTAGATGTTGCTGAATACAAACTAAATATAATGGAAGGCAAATTCTATGCAAAAAGAGTATTCTTCCTAGAATGATAAAACTCGTCTTTTATAATCAAGGATTTTCAGATATACAGTGTACAAAGAAAAAAGTCTCTCTTTTCCTGTCATGTCTCCTGACATTTCCTTTTAAAATAATGAACTGAAAAATAAAGGTTGTACATGTGCAACGTGCACTTCACATTGTTCATAACTTTTTCCAGTAGATCGCTTAATATAAACCAATTCATAGAGTCAGTTTTTCAAACTTAAATGTCTAAAAACCGCATTTCTATTGAAAATTGAAAAATTCCATGACACACATGTATCAAATATGTTGTAGTAGTTTTGTAGTATGAAACTTTCAGGAAATTACTCAAAGTTTTTATAAAGTCGAATCTAAGAGAAAAAGATATAAAAAAAATCTATGGCATTCTCCTCTCTTCTTCAAAATATTTTAGTATTCCTTACAACTTTTGCTGCTTTTTTTCTGAGATAGGAAATCGGGTTAAAACTTTTATATTCAAGAAATAGTTGTTGTTTGAAATTCAGGAAAACAATAATTTCCCATTTTTACTCCAACAAAATGCAAGCATGTATAATGTATAAATTGTAATATTAAATTTTACAATGTCTTTTGGTTTATGATGAGAAATGTGAATGTATCCTAGATTCAAAAAACATGGAAAATCTAGGTTATGATGAGTACAGCATCAAATACGTACTACTTTCTTGTTCTTGGAGAGATGACAGATAAAAGAAGGAGAGGGTTCAAAAAAGTAATGCAAATCTAAAATATGCATGAAAAAAACATTTGTTTGTCTCAAAATACAGAAAACATTGCAAAACACATAAAACATGAACGAAATGAAAATAGAACAACAAGTAAATGTTTTGTTTCCTGTGTACTTTCTTCTTGTTCTCCCACTTCCGTATTTAGTATTCATTGCAGAACAACCTCATCAACTCATATCTCGTTTTCTGTACTTGACTTTCCTTTCCCATGCATAAATTTCCTGCTTTTTCTCCATCCCTTAACTATACAAAAGGATAGAAGATGAAATACCCCCAATCTCTATTCATTCAAAAAACCCAGGACCCAGTACATGAGACATGAGTCACTATGCTCATAACCAAGAAGAGGAATCCCAGCTCCGGAAACTCTCATGCAGCAGTGTACGTATCTATATGAGTATGTATATATGAGTAGTAAAATAATAATGACTGTGTAACAAAAAACGAAGATATTAACCTTCAAGAACGTACCTTTAGCCTGAATTCGTTGGGTAAACCACCAGGAAGTCTAATGACCATTCGCATTGCATCTCTCCATTGATTGAAGCCAGATTCGGAACAACTTTCTGCTCGGCCAATTGTCAACAGGGGACTATTTCGAAGATCTAGAAGAAAAAATAATATTACAAACACTCATAATATAATTTATACTACGTATTTTTTAATCTTTTAACAGCATACATTTTTTCATTTTCATTAATTTTCTGGAATAATCTTTATCTATTCTTCTTACTCCATACTTAAGACCTGTTGCATAATTTATTTTTGTTTTTTTTACTGAATATTATATCAATGTTTGCATCTAAATATCCTATTTTCTCTGTATTTTCTACTACTAGTAAATGCATAGAATGTTATAAAAAACAAACCAATTAGCTGTAATGTTATTTTTTTTAATGAGAGATTGTCAAAGCTCAATTTTCCTTTCTTTCTTTAAACATGAAAGTAGTTCAAAGAATAGGTATTACGTACAAGTATTTTATTTTACAGACATGTACATGAAAATACAAAAGTAAGATGCTCACAGCTGAAGGAGAAAGTTCTTCTATTCCTTTTACCTGAGTTTACCTCATGTCTACGGAACTAAAAGCTAAGATCTTGACTGAAAGATTCAAGATTGAGATAAGTTTATTTCAAAGACTAAAACCGCACCTAGATCCTTCAACCTGTGTGTGTATTGTGTATGTGTAAGAGTGTGGTACAAAATAAGACCATTTTCCATTTAGGTTGAGCCTCGACTTGAAAACCTCAAATCCGGGTGTCATCCCTATGTATTCCTCCGATGCCAAAGTGTATGCTCTACTGCATTTTACTGCATGTAGAATCATCCACGACGCAGATTCTACATATACGAACAACCTACAAGATTCAATACTGAAATGAAATAAATGGAAAAGTCTGTCTTTGGAAAAATCTCCAGCTGTTACCTATTGATTTTATTGACTTGATGTACTTACAACCTCCAAACTCCAACCTCAAGTAAAACAAACCATAGGGAACACAAAAAAAAA
>JABASP010002578.1:0-19098 GCA_019776565.1 Sminthurinus signatus | reverse complement strand
TAATTCATCAATAATCAATCATCATCATAATAATATACATAATAAATAATAATAAAGTGCTTGATATTGACAAGTGTGGCAAAAAACAAGGGATGCCCTTAACAACAGATAGCAAAAAAATGTTTCCAGCGGTTTCATCAGTTGATTTAACATTATATGATTTTACTGCTAAAGAAAATGAATTAAAATGGAGAGGGTTATTTATAAATGGATTAAAAAAGGTAAAAAACAAAAAAAATACTAAATAACATAATTAAAAAGTCATACAATGTACCAAATAAACTAGTATATTATGTAGTACGTCTAGTGTATTATGTATACAATAATGTTGGATACTACATAATATGTATTTATATAATATATAATCTATACATAATTATACACGTTTTATATACAAAAGGTCATCTAAAATTATATTATAATACCACTAATATTATTTAGTTATACTGGAGTACTACTTTTGCAAAATCATGTAACATAACATACTTAAATAGTTGCCTCGAAAAATTGAAGCTATAATATAATCAGTGAAAAGAATGTAGCGAACGAGAAAACTATACATATTATTATTACTTTTACTAAATGAACTACACAACTTTCGCTCTTTGTGTGTATGTATAGGTAGTTTTTGTTTACTAAAAGTTTAAAGGCATAATATTTAATATTATATCATCATAATACATAAAAAAGAAGAAAAACAAACATTTTAGACTCAAAGAAGAATATAATGAATCAGCTATTATACAGCATAAACACATAGTATAATACAAAGAACTAATCGGTAATCATAATAATAATAATAATGTATTATTATTATTATTATACAAGTTGACTACTACGCTACACCAAAAAAAAAAAAAACTCTACATGATTATAATTACAATTAACATTACTGTAACATTATTTGTTTCATATTGTATGGTTTTTTTTCATGGTATATTGTGTATATACATTTTATTATAATCATCAGCAGCATCATCATCAGCAGTGAGATTCGAAAAAAAAAAAAACTTTTACCTTCAGTTTCAAAGGACATCTTCAAATTTTGTGTATATTTAGTATAAAGCGTTCTATCCAAGAGGCTGTGTATAGGTGTGTTGTAAAAACTTTGTACGTGTATGCGTACATTTATTATGTAATATATAATATATTATAATATATATATATTATATATATGTATATATATATATATAGAAATTGAAGGCATTCTTCTTAAAAAATAAGAGAAAAAAGAAGATTTACTTTTTTTTACTCTACTTTTTTCGAACATCACTGATGATGTACGTAGAGCGTTTAGAGGCATGGTATAAATATACTATACAGAGGTATAATATATACATAAATATATTATAAATGTTTATGTATATATGTATATATATAAGTATAAGTATATTTGCAATAAAAATCTTTCTCATTAATTAATAATAATTAATCTTTACTAAATTTATATATAATATATTATATAGATTTATGTTTATATATTATACATACTGAAGATAAATATATTTATATATTTAAGAATACTTCTTACTATATGTTGCCTATTCGAAAACTTACTAAATATAATATAGTAACTTTTATAGTTTTCTTCTTTTTTTTGCCCCGAAATAAAATTACATAATATGTATAATATGATTATTATTATAACTATGAACTGTTATTCTTAATTATATTATACATATTTGAAAAATAAAAAATGGACTCAGTCAGTCGGTATAAACGATAAATTGCTGTATATTAGTTTGTGTGTGTGTATATATAAATAAATATATATATATACATAATATTCATAAAATATATATACCCGATTAACGATGAAGATGGAATACGGCATTAAGGTTAATCCGTATACACTGTAAAATGAAAAAAATAAAACCAAATGAATAATTAATTTATCAAGACTCGTCTATATATTATAAATTATTATTACTATATAATAGTAAAATATTCTCTTAAATATTAAATTGATTTTTTTAAAAAATAAATAAATACTATACCTATAAATTGTTGATCATCCGGTCCGACTTCAACTTGAACATATTGTGGAGCTTCATTACTAACATCGTTTGGCATATTTTGCATTTGCCTCATAAAGTTGTTACGCGACCTATGACATTGTATAAATAAAATATATATTATAGATCTACAATAAAACGATATGCTTTAATTTTTGTATACAACGATCAACAAGAAAGTAAAGATATACAGTATACATGTTATAAAATATATTTTTTTACGTATAATATACTGATTTGATATTTAACTTACTTGGCTTTGGCATGAGTTAAGATATGAGATTTCAAGTTTGTAGATTGTGCAAACTTCTTATTACAACCGTCAAAAGGACAGACATATGGACGATCCCCCGTATGAATCCTGACATGGGTCCCTAAAATTTTGGATAAGAATTAATAAAAGGATACAGTATATACAATATAATAAATACAATCATGCACACATGTTATACGTAAGTAACAATAAAACTATTATATTTATAGACTTACGTAAATTAAAATCCAATGAGAAACGTTTCCCACAACCTTCAAACGTACACTGTAGGAATTTTAATAAATAAATAAATAAATACATAGGATTAGAAATAAAATTAGTATGACTTTTATTAAGAAATTAAATATACTATAATATTATTTAAAATGTGATGTAATAATAATAAACATTAAAAATTACAAACCTGAAAAGGCTGTTGACCATGAAATATGAAGTAGTAACATGAAAAATGAACAACATAATATAATATATTATAAAAATGACATAATTTCATACACAATAATATATTAAAAATATTGGTTGACACAACATGAGTTGCAACATAGCTAATATGACAAAACAATCAAGACAAACAACTTTAAACGTACCTTTTCTCCGGTATGAACTAATTGATGACGTTTGAGTTTAGAGCTCTCAACAAATGCTTTACCACATTCTGCACACACATGTACACGAGGACCATGAGTATGAAGATGTTTACGCATTGCTGAATTATCTCGAAACATTTTAGTACATCCCTATATAATTGAAAGCAATTTAGTATAAAACAATAAATAATTTGTTTTGTGAACTATATAATATTATGATAATATTAATCATTTATCCTAACTGCATAATGATTATCCTTTATTTTTTTTTACCTTATGTGGACAGGCAATAGTTCGGGCTACTTCATCAACAGACTTTTTAGGTTTTAAACGAGCAAATTCTGCTAATTGTTTAGGATCAGACAAGTCAAGTCCTGGAATTCCTTGAGGTGGAATTTTCCTTCCAGTCATATACTCTGTAAAATCCGCATCTTGATCCAAATTGGATACTTCTTCGACTGAAATTTCATCTGAAAGCTCATTTTTAACATGGACCATTGGTTCTAAAAATTTGAAAAAAAAAATTAATTAATTAAATTAAACCATGTGTAAAAACCATCCATATAATATACAAAATATATAAATATAGTGCATTATATTATAATATATAAAATTTGTTTTACAAATACTAAATACGAATGCTTTGTTCCTTTTTATTTTATTTTTTTACCTAAATCATCTCCTCCAGAAGCCCACATTGTTACAGAGAATTCTCCTTCCAATGTCCTAATTTGAACTTGTTTTGGTTCCCATTTTTTAACTTTTCCATGAGTTGTAGGACCACATAATGGTCCAGATAAAGGATCAATCATGTCTCTTCTTTTCTTGTTATTATTATTCGTATTATTATTATTGTTAAGGTTATTATTTGTCATTCTTTTAAACTTTTTATTATTATTACTACTACCATTACTTCCAGTACTTAAACCACTACTACTACTACTATGATGATGATGATGGTGATGAAGTGACGAATGATGATGGTGATGACCAAGGTGATGGGATGAAGGACCGGGGTCAATAAGAGTATCAATTCCAGATAATGTATCATCATATCCAACAACTTCTTCTTGTGTCTCTAACATGACATCGTCTCCCAAATCCACATCATCATCTACAGAAATTTCTATCCCAGTTTCATCCCCGTTTAAATCCACAGCAACTACGGGTAATGACTCGATTTCGATCTCTTGCATCTCGGGCTGTATCTCAACTTCAGTGATCTGTATAATATGTCAAAAAAATTTCCAATGATTAAAATGGTAATTTTGTGATTAAAACTTTTATTAGTTAGTTAAATAAATGTATATATATATACACACAAAATACAAAACAATCAATTCTACAGAATTCAATTTTACCAACCTGATCTAGATGATCCATGATTATGTTGTTCTTGGTTTCTTCTCTTTTTTTTTTGGTTGTTATTGTTGTGTTTCCAAATGTTATTAATTAAAAAATGATTAAGAGTATAATAATAATAATCTTAATTATTATTTCTTCTTATCTTTATATTCTTATGATTCTTGATTAATACAATGATGTTTACTGTTTTGTTGTGTTTTTCTTGCTATGTAGATTGATAAAAAGTTTTGTTTTGTTTGTTTTTTTTGAAAATAATACATGTAGTCTTGTTTAATATTGGTTTAATGTGTTCTTTAGAATTGTAATTATTATTATTTTTTCACAAACTTACTTTATTTATTGGCAAATTTAAGTTTTGATAATAATAATTAATTAATAGTTCTTGATAATTTTATTTACTTTTTTTTGTTGTTGTTGTTATTGCTCTAAACAAAATTGAAGACCTACATCTTCTCGCTAAACGCACAAATCAAATACAGCAAAGAAAACACACCAATTAAATTTCAAGTTAAATTTATCCATTGCTCTAAAATCCAATTATTGATGAGACACATGTAAATAATATTATTATGTATACTTAAACATATAATAACTATTATAATTTATAATTAAAATTGATAATAATATAATTGTAACTTTTTTTGTACACACAAAAGATTCTGCTGAGAATTGAACATGTAACATGTATGTACATGAATTCTATCGCTTTGCACAAAACCGCTTTTCATGCATCGGATTGAAATTTTCTATGCGCCCCGTAAAAATATATGTGTGTAGGGAATTTACACACAATTCACCCGAATATAAAAACACATTATATTTTAGTTTTGATTAAATAATTAATTATTGTTATAAATTAATCATCTTTTGGAGTAGCAATTAATTTGTTTCTCTATTTAAAAACAAATACATCATATTTATTAACTACTATGTAAAAGTATTTATTTTTTTCCTGTGCAATAGTTTTTATTTCTCTTCAAGAGTTTTAATAATAATACACACATCAAAATGTACATAGACGATAGACGGGATTTTAAATCATGTAATAATAATAATAATAATTGTGTTTTTTAATATTATTATACAAAATTAAACGAATCCGAATAAAAAACTACGACACACACGAAAACAAAATGCGAACGGGATAATTAAAGTTTAATAAATATGTATATTATGTAGTTACTTTAACTTGTGTACTATTAAACTATTAAATGTTAAATAGACAAAAAAAACCTAGATCAAAATAATAAGATTCACTGTTTGAAGTTTTAGTTTTTATAATACAAACAAAAAACCTAAAATTAAAAAAAAAAAGGTGTCATTTAATCATCCATGTAATTTTATACGAAAAAGAACCGTGTAAGATTGATTGAAAGACAAAAAGGTAATAATAATAATAATTGTTAAATATATGTATAATGGACTTTGGAAATATTTTACGAGATTTGATCCATTTACAATGTACTTATGTATACAACTAATATACATATAAACATAAACCTTTTTTGTGACAGATCCTCATTTTTGTTTTTGTTTATTTATTAAAATTTTCAGGTTTCTAAAACAGTTTTTGGGCTTTACTACATCATCATAAAATACTTTCTATCAAGAAGAAAACAGTTAAAATGATTATTATGATTATGTATAATATCATCATATTATGAAACATTCAAGATTTTCTATCATAAAATTCTAAAATATTGCTTAAATATACACACTTCAAATGTTTTAAAATACAAAAGTTACAACATCAAAATTTAAAAACATATATATATATGTATAAAAAAAGAAGTAGTGGTAGTAGTAGTTGTTAAAAAAAAAAGAGTAAAAGATGTTCTGTGACAAAAAGAAGATACAACAAAAGAGAGTAGAAGAAGATGAAATATGTATATCAATAATAATAACTCGAATCATGTCAAAGAGATTATCTATTTCATATAAACATGTTGAGGATAGGACCGTCAGTATAATAACTACTACTACAACATCCATATTCTGATTGTGTGTAACATACAAAAGAATAAAAATGATTTTTAACAATAATAATAATTATGATAAACAAAATAATCAAAATAATAATAATAATAATTCATCAATAATCAATCATCATCATAATAATATACATAATAAATAATAATAAAGTGCTTGATATTGACAAGTGTGGCAAAAAACAAGGGATGCCCTTAACAACAGATAGCAAAAAAATGTTTCCAGCGGTTTCATCAGTTGATTTAACATTATATGATTTTACTGCTAAAGAAAATGAATTAAAATGGAGAGGGTTATTTATAAATGGATTAAAAAAGGTAAAAAACAAAAAAAATACTAAATAACATAATTAAAAAGTCATACAATGTACCAAATAAACTAGTATATTATGTAGTACGTCTAGTGTATTATGTATACAATAATGTTGGATACTACATAATATGTATTTATATAATATATAATCTATACATAATTATACACGTTTTATATACAAAAGGTCATCTAAAATTATATTATAATACCACTAATATTATTTAGTTATACTGGAGTACTACTTTTGCAAAATCATGTAACATAACATACTTAAATAGTTGCCTCGAAAAATTGAAGCTATAATATAATCAGTGAAAAGAATGTAGCGAACGAGAAAACTATACATATTATTATTACTTTTACTAAATGAACTACACAACTTTCGCTCTTTGTGTGTATGTATAGGTAGTTTTTGTTTACTAAAAGTTTAAAGGCATAATATTTAATATTATATCATCATAATACATAAAAAAGAAGAAAAACAAACATTTTAGACTCAAAGAAGAATATAATGAATCAGCTATTATACAGCATAAACACATAGTATAATACAAAGAACTAATCGGTAATCATAATAATAATAATAATGTATTATTATTATTATTATACAAGTTGACTACTACGCTACACCAAAAAAAAAAAAAACTCTACATGATTATAATTACAATTAACATTACTGTAACATTATTTGTTTCATATTGTATGGTTTTTTTTCATGGTATATTGTGTATATACATTTTATTATAATCATCAGCAGCATCATCATCAGCAGTGAGATTCGAAAAAAAAAAAAACTTTTACCTTCAGTTTCAAAGGACATCTTCAAATTTTGTGTATATTTAGTATAAAGCGTTCTATCCAAGAGGCTGTGTATAGGTGTGTTGTAAAAACTTTGTACGTGTATGCGTACATTTATTATGTAATATATAATATATTATAATATATATATATTATATATATGTATATATATATATATAGAAATTGAAGGCATTCTTCTTAAAAAATAAGAGAAAAAAGAAGATTTACTTTTTTTTACTCTACTTTTTTCGAACATCACTGATGATGTACGTAGAGCGTTTAGAGGCATGGTATAAATATACTATACAGAGGTATAATATATACATAAATATATTATAAATGTTTATGTATATATGTATATATATAAGTATAAGTATATTTGCAATAAAAATCTTTCTCATTAATTAATAATAATTAATCTTTACTAAATTTATATATAATATATTATATAGATTTATGTTTATATATTATACATACTGAAGATAAATATATTTATATATTTAAGAATACTTCTTACTATATGTTGCCTATTCGAAAACTTACTAAATATAATATAGTAACTTTTATAGTTTTCTTCTTTTTTTTGCCCCGAAATAAAATTACATAATATGTATAATATGATTATTATTATAACTATGAACTGTTATTCTTAATTATATTATACATATTTGAAAAATAAAAAATGGACTCAGTCAGTCGGTATAAACGATAAATTGCTGTATATTAGTTTGTGTGTGTGTATATATAAATAAATATATATATATACATAATATTCATAAAATATATATACCCGATTAACGATGAAGATGGAATACGGCATTAAGGTTAATCCGTATACACTGTAAAATGAAAAAAATAAAACCAAATGAATAATTAATTTATCAAGACTCGTCTATATATTATAAATTATTATTACTATATAATAGTAAAATATTCTCTTAAATATTAAATTGATTTTTTTAAAAAATAAATAAATACTATACCTATAAATTGTTGATCATCCGGTCCGACTTCAACTTGAACATATTGTGGAGCTTCATTACTAACATCGTTTGGCATATTTTGCATTTGCCTCATAAAGTTGTTACGCGACCTATGACATTGTATAAATAAAATATATATTATAGATCTACAATAAAACGATATGCTTTAATTTTTGTATACAACGATCAACAAGAAAGTAAAGATATACAGTATACATGTTATAAAATATATTTTTTTACGTATAATATACTGATTTGATATTTAACTTACTTGGCTTTGGCATGAGTTAAGATATGAGATTTCAAGTTTGTAGATTGTGCAAACTTCTTATTACAACCGTCAAAAGGACAGACATATGGACGATCCCCCGTATGAATCCTGACATGGGTCCCTAAAATTTTGGATAAGAATTAATAAAAGGATACAGTATATACAATATAATAAATACAATCATGCACACATGTTATACGTAAGTAACAATAAAACTATTATATTTATAGACTTACGTAAATTAAAATCCAATGAGAAACGTTTCCCACAACCTTCAAACGTACACTGTAGGAATTTTAATAAATAAATAAATAAATACATAGGATTAGAAATAAAATTAGTATGACTTTTATTAAGAAATTAAATATACTATAATATTATTTAAAATGTGATGTAATAATAATAAACATTAAAAATTACAAACCTGAAAAGGCTGTTGACCATGAAATATGAAGTAGTAACATGAAAAATGAACAACATAATATAATATATTATAAAAATGACATAATTTCATACACAATAATATATTAAAAATATTGGTTGACACAACATGAGTTGCAACATAGCTAATATGACAAAACAATCAAGACAAACAACTTTAAACGTACCTTTTCTCCGGTATGAACTAATTGATGACGTTTGAGTTTAGAGCTCTCAACAAATGCTTTACCACATTCTGCACACACATGTACACGAGGACCATGAGTATGAAGATGTTTACGCATTGCTGAATTATCTCGAAACATTTTAGTACATCCCTATATAATTGAAAGCAATTTAGTATAAAACAATAAATAATTTGTTTTGTGAACTATATAATATTATGATAATATTAATCATTTATCCTAACTGCATAATGATTATCCTTTATTTTTTTTTACCTTATGTGGACAGGCAATAGTTCGGGCTACTTCATCAACAGACTTTTTAGGTTTTAAACGAGCAAATTCTGCTAATTGTTTAGGATCAGACAAGTCAAGTCCTGGAATTCCTTGAGGTGGAATTTTCCTTCCAGTCATATACTCTGTAAAATCCGCATCTTGATCCAAATTGGATACTTCTTCGACTGAAATTTCATCTGAAAGCTCATTTTTAACATGGACCATTGGTTCTAAAAATTTGAAAAAAAAAATTAATTAATTAAATTAAACCATGTGTAAAAACCATCCATATAATATACAAAATATATAAATATAGTGCATTATATTATAATATATAAAATTTGTTTTACAAATACTAAATACGAATGCTTTGTTCCTTTTTATTTTATTTTTTTACCTAAATCATCTCCTCCAGAAGCCCACATTGTTACAGAGAATTCTCCTTCCAATGTCCTAATTTGAACTTGTTTTGGTTCCCATTTTTTAACTTTTCCATGAGTTGTAGGACCACATAATGGTCCAGATAAAGGATCAATCATGTCTCTTCTTTTCTTGTTATTATTATTCGTATTATTATTATTGTTAAGGTTATTATTTGTCATTCTTTTAAACTTTTTATTATTATTACTACTACCATTACTTCCAGTACTTAAACCACTACTACTACTACTATGATGATGATGATGGTGATGAAGTGACGAATGATGATGGTGATGACCAAGGTGATGGGATGAAGGACCGGGGTCAATAAGAGTATCAATTCCAGATAATGTATCATCATATCCAACAACTTCTTCTTGTGTCTCTAACATGACATCGTCTCCCAAATCCACATCATCATCTACAGAAATTTCTATCCCAGTTTCATCCCCGTTTAAATCCACAGCAACTACGGGTAATGACTCGATTTCGATCTCTTGCATCTCGGGCTGTATCTCAACTTCAGTGATCTGTATAATATGTCAAAAAAATTTCCAATGATTAAAATGGTAATTTTGTGATTAAAACTTTTATTAGTTAGTTAAATAAATGTATATATATATACACACAAAATACAAAACAATCAATTCTACAGAATTCAATTTTACCAACCTGATCTAGATGATCCATGATTATGTTGTTCTTGGTTTCTTCTCTTTTTTTTTTGGTTGTTATTGTTGTGTTTCCAAATGTTATTAATTAAAAAATGATTAAGAGTATAATAATAATAATCTTAATTATTATTTCTTCTTATCTTTATATTCTTATGATTCTTGATTAATACAATGATGTTTACTGTTTTGTTGTGTTTTTCTTGCTATGTAGATTGATAAAAAGTTTTGTTTTGTTTGTTTTTTTTGAAAATAATACATGTAGTCTTGTTTAATATTGGTTTAATGTGTTCTTTAGAATTGTAATTATTATTATTTTTTCACAAACTTACTTTATTTATTGGCAAATTTAAGTTTTGATAATAATAATTAATTAATAGTTCTTGATAATTTTATTTACTTTTTTTTGTTGTTGTTGTTATTGCTCTAAACAAAATTGAAGACCTACATCTTCTCGCTAAACGCACAAATCAAATACAGCAAAGAAAACACACCAATTAAATTTCAAGTTAAATTTATCCATTGCTCTAAAATCCAATTATTGATGAGACACATGTAAATAATATTATTATGTATACTTAAACATATAATAACTATTATAATTTATAATTAAAATTGATAATAATATAATTGTAACTTTTTTTGTACACACAAAAGATTCTGCTGAGAATTGAACATGTAACATGTATGTACATGAATTCTATCGCTTTGCACAAAACCGCTTTTCATGCATCGGATTGAAATTTTCTATGCGCCCCGTAAAAATATATGTGTGTAGGGAATTTACACACAATTCACCCGAATATAAAAACACATTATATTTTAGTTTTGATTAAATAATTAATTATTGTTATAAATTAATCATCTTTTGGAGTAGCAATTAATTTGTTTCTCTATTTAAAAACAAATACATCATATTTATTAACTACTATGTAAAAGTATTTATTTTTTTCCTGTGCAATAGTTTTTATTTCTCTTCAAGAGTTTTAATAATAATACACACATCAAAATGTACATAGACGATAGACGGGATTTTAAATCATGTAATAATAATAATAATAATTGTGTTTTTTAATATTATTATACAAAATTAAACGAATCCGAATAAAAAACTACGACACACACGAAAACAAAATGCGAACGGGATAATTAAAGTTTAATAAATATGTATATTATGTAGTTACTTTAACTTGTGTACTATTAAACTATTAAATGTTAAATAGACAAAAAAAACCTAGATCAAAATAATAAGATTCACTGTTTGAAGTTTTAGTTTTTATAATACAAACAAAAAACCTAAAATTAAAAAAAAAAAGGTGTCATTTAATCATCCATGTAATTTTATACGAAAAAGAACCGTGTAAGATTGATTGAAAGACAAAAAGGTAATAATAATAATAATTGTTAAATATATGTATAATGGACTTTGGAAATATTTTACGAGATTTGATCCATTTACAATGTACTTATGTATACAACTAATATACATATAAACATAAACCTTTTTTGTGACAGATCCTCATTTTTGTTTTTGTTTATTTATTAAAATTTTCAGGTTTCTAAAACAGTTTTTGGGCTTTACTACATCATCATAAAATACTTTCTATCAAGAAGAAAACAGTTAAAATGATTATTATGATTATGTATAATATCATCATATTATGAAACATTCAAGATTTTCTATCATAAAATTCTAAAATATTGCTTAAATATACACACTTCAAATGTTTTAAAATACAAAAGTTACAACATCAAAATTTAAAAACATATATATATATGTATAAAAAAAGAAGTAGTGGTAGTAGTAGTTGTTAAAAAAAAAAGAGTAAAAGATGTTCTGTGACAAAAAGAAGATACAACAAAAGAGAGTAGAAGAAGATGAAATATGTATATCAATAATAATAACTCGAATCATGTCAAAGAGATTATCTATTTCATATAAACATGTTGAGGATAGGACCGTCAGTATAATAACTACTACTACAACATCCATATTCTGATTGTGTGTAACATACAAAAGAATAAAAATGATTTTTAACAATAATAATAATTATGATAAACAAAATAATCAAAATAATAATAATAATAATTCATCAATAATCAATCATCATCATAATAATATACATAATAAATAATAATAAAGTGCTTGATATTGACAAGTGTGGCAAAAAACAAGGGATGCCCTTAACAACAGATAGCAAAAAAATGTTTCCAGCGGTTTCATCAGTTGATTTAACATTATATGATTTTACTGCTAAAGAAAATGAATTAAAATGGAGAGGGTTATTTATAAATGGATTAAAAAAGGTAAAAAACAAAAAAAATACTAAATAACATAATTAAAAAGTCATACAATGTACCAAATAAACTAGTATATTATGTAGTACGTCTAGTGTATTATGTATACAATAATGTTGGATACTACATAATATGTATTTATATAATATATAATCTATACATAATTATACACGTTTTATATACAAAAGGTCATCTAAAATTATATTATAATACCACTAATATTATTTAGTTATACTGGAGTACTACTTTTGCAAAATCATGTAACATAACATACTTAAATAGTTGCCTCGAAAAATTGAAGCTATAATATAATCAGTGAAAAGAATGTAGCGAACGAGAAAACTATACATATTATTATTACTTTTACTAAATGAACTACACAACTTTCGCTCTTTGTGTGTATGTATAGGTAGTTTTTGTTTACTAAAAGTTTAAAGGCATAATATTTAATATTATATCATCATAATACATAAAAAAGAAGAAAAACAAACATTTTAGACTCAAAGAAGAATATAATGAATCAGCTATTATACAGCATAAACACATAGTATAATACAAAGAACTAATCGGTAATCATAATAATAATAATAATGTATTATTATTATTATTATACAAGTTGACTACTACGCTACACCAAAAAAAAAAAAAACTCTACATGATTATAATTACAATTAACATTACTGTAACATTATTTGTTTCATATTGTATGGTTTTTTTTCATGGTATATTGTGTATATACATTTTATTATAATCATCAGCAGCATCATCATCAGCAGTGAGATTCGAAAAAAAAAAAAACTTTTACCTTCAGTTTCAAAGGACATCTTCAAATTTTGTGTATATTTAGTATAAAGCGTTCTATCCAAGAGGCTGTGTATAGGTGTGTTGTAAAAACTTTGTACGTGTATGCGTACATTTATTATGTAATATATAATATATTATAATATATATATATTATATATATGTATATATATATATATAGAAATTGAAGGCATTCTTCTTAAAAAATAAGAGAAAAAAGAAGATTTACTTTTTTTTACTCTACTTTTTTCGAACATCACTGATGATGTACGTAGAGCGTTTAGAGGCATGGTATAAATATACTATACAGAGGTATAATATATACATAAATATATTATAAATGTTTATGTATATATGTATATATATAAGTATAAGTATATTTGCAATAAAAATCTTTCTCATTAATTAATAATAATTAATCTTTACTAAATTTATATATAATATATTATATAGATTTATGTTTATATATTATACATACTGAAGATAAATATATTTATATATTTAAGAATACTTCTTACTATATGTTGCCTATTCGAAAACTTACTAAATATAATATAGTAACTTTTATAGTTTTCTTCTTTTTTTTGCCCCGAAATAAAATTACATAATATGTATAATATGATTATTATTATAACTATGAACTGTTATTCTTAATTATATTATACATATTTGAAAAATAAAAAATGGACTCAGTCAGTCGGTATAAACGATAAATTGCTGTATATTAGTTTGTGTGTGTGTATATATAAATAAATATATATATATACATAATATTCATAAAATATATATACCCGATTAACGATGAAGATGGAATACGGCATTAAGGTTAATCCGTATACACTGTAAAATGAAAAAAATAAAACCAAATGAATAATTAATTTATCAAGACTCGTCTATATATTATAAATTATTATTACTATATAATAGTAAAATATTCTCTTAAATATTAAATTGATTTTTTTAAAAAATAAATAAATACTATACCTATAAATTGTTGATCATCCGGTCCGACTTCAACTTGAACATATTGTGGAGCTTCATTACTAACATCGTTTGGCATATTTTGCATTTGCCTCATAAAGTTGTTACGCGACCTATGACATTGTATAAATAAAATATATATTATAGATCTACAATAAAACGATATGCTTTAATTTTTGTATACAACGATCAACAAGAAAGTAAAGATATACAGTATACATGTTATAAAATATATTTTTTTACGTATAATATACTGATTTGATATTTAACTTACTTGGCTTTGGCATGAGTTAAGATATGAGATTTCAAGTTTGTAGATTGTGCAAACTTCTTATTACAACCGTCAAAAGGACAGACATATGGACGATCCCCCGTATGAATCCTGACATGGGTCCCTAAAATTTTGGATAAGAATTAATAAAAGGATACAGTATATACAATATAATAAATACAATCATGCACACATGTTATACGTAAGTAACAATAAAACTATTATATTTATAGACTTACGTAAATTAAAATCCAATGAGAAACGTTTCCCACAACCTTCAAACGTACACTGTAGGAATTTTAATAAATAAATAAATAAATACATAGGATTAGAAATAAAATTAGTATGACTTTTATTAAGAAATTAAATATACTATAATATTATTTAAAATGTGATGTAATAATAATAAACATTAAAAATTACAAACCTGAAAAGGCTGTTGACCATGAAATATGAAGTAGTAACATGAAAAATGAACAACATAATATAATATATTATAAAAATGACATAATTTCATACACAATAATATATTAAAAATATTGGTTGACACAACATGAGTTGCAACATAGCTAATATGACAAAACAATCAAGACAAACAACTTTAAACGTACCTTTTCTCCGGTATGAACTAATTGATGACGTTTGAGTTTAGAGCTCTCAACAAATGCTTTACCACATTCTGCACACACATGTACACGAGGACCATGAGTATGAAGATGTTTACGCATTGCTGAATTATCTCGAAACATTTTAGTACATCCCTATATAATTGAAAGCAATTTAGTATAAAACAATAAATAATTTGTTTTGTGAACTATATAATATTATGATAATATTAATCATTTATCCTAACTGCATAATGATTATCCTTTATTTTTTTTTACCTTATGTGGACAGGCAATAGTTCGGGCTACTTCATCAACAGACTTTTTAGGTTTTAAACGAGCAAATTCTGCTAATTGTTTAGGATCAGACAAGTCAAGTCCTGGAATTCCTTGAGGTGGAATTTTCCTTCCAGTCATATACTCTGTAAAATCCGCATCTTGATCCAAATTGGATACTTCTTCGACTGAAATTTCATCTGAAAGCTCATTTTTAACATGGACCATTGGTTCTAAAAATTTGAAAAAAAAAATTAATTAATTAAATTAAACCATGTGTAAAAACCATCCATATAATATACAAAATATATAAATATAGTGCATTATATTATAATATATAAAATTTGTTTTACAAATACTAAATACGAATGCTTTGTTCCTTTTTATTTTATTTTTTTACCTAAATCATCTCCTCCAGAAGCCCACATTGTTACAGAGAATTCTCCTTCCAATGTCCTAATTTGAACTTGTTTTGGTTCCCATTTTTTAACTTTTCCATGAGTTGTAGGACCACATAATGGTCCAGATAAAGGATCAATCATGTCTCTTCTTTTCTTGTTATTATTATTCGTATTATTATTATTGTTAAGGTTATTATTTGTCATTCTTTTAAACTTTTTATTATTATTACTACTACCATTACTTCCAGTACTTAAACCACTACTACTACTACTATGATGATGATGATGGTGATGAAGTGACGAATGATGATGGTGATGACCAAGGTGATGGGATGAAGGACCGGGGTCAATAAGAGTATCAATTCCAGATAATGTATCATCATATCCAACAACTTCTTCTTGTGTCTCTAACATGACATCGTCTCCCAAATCCACATCATCATCTACAGAAATTTCTATCCCAGTTTCATCCCCGTTTAAATCCACAGCAACTACGGGTAATGACTCGATTTCGATCTCTTGCATCTCGGGCTGTATCTCAACTTCAGTGATCTGTATAATATGTCAAAAAAATTTCCAATGATTAAAATGGTAATTTTGTGATTAAAACTTTTATTAGTTAGTTAAATAAATGTATATATATATACACACAAAATACAAAACAATCAATTCTACAGAATTCAATTTTACCAACCTGATCTAGATGATCCATGATTATGTTGTTCTTGGTTTCTTCTCTTTTTTTTTTGGTTGTTATTGTTGTGTTTCCAAATGTTATTAATTAAAAAATGATTAAGAGTATAATAATAATAATCTTAATTATTATTTCTTCTTATCTTTATATTCTTATGATTCTTGATTAATACAATGATGTTTACTGTTTTGTTGTGTTTTTCTTGCTATGTAGATTGATAAAAAGTTTTGTTTTGTTTGTTTTTTTTGAAAATAATACATGTAGTCTTGTTTAATATTGGTTTAATGTGTTCTTTAGAATTGTAATTATTATTATTTTTTCACAAACTTACTTTATTTATTGGCAAATTTAAGTTTTGATAATAATAATTAATTAATAGTTCTTGATAATTTTATTTACTTTTTTTTGTTGTTGTTGTTATTGCTCTAAACAAAATTGAAGACCTACATCTTCTCGCTAAACGCACAAATCAAATACAGCAAAGAAAACACACCAATTAAATTTCAAGTTAAATTTATCCATTGCTCTAAAATCCAATTATTGATGAGACACATGTAAATAATATTATTATGTATACTTAAACATATAATAACTATTATAATTTATAATTAAAATTGATAATAATATAATTGTAACTTTTTTTGTACACACAAAAGATTCTGCTGAGAATTGAACATGTAACATGTATGTACATGAATTCTATCGCTTTGCACAAAACCGCTTTTCATGCATCGGATTGAAATTTTCTATGCGCCCCGTAAAAATATATGTGTGTAGGGAATTTACACACAATTCACCCGAATATAAAAACACATTATATTTTAGTTTTGATTAAATAATTAATTATTGTTATAAATTAATCATCTTTTGGAGTAGCAATTAATTTGTTTCTCTATTTAAAAACAAATACATCATATTTATTAACTACTATGTAAAAGTATTTATTTTTTTCCTGTGCAATAGTTTTTATTTCTCTTCAAGAGTTTTAATAATAATACACACATCAAAATGTACATAGACGATAGACGGGATTTTAAATCATGTAATAATAATAATAATAATTGTGTTTTTTAATATTATTATACAAAATTAAACGAATCCGAATAAAAAACTACGACACACACGAAAACAAAATGCGAACGGGATAATTAAAGTTTAATAAATATGTATATTATGTAGTTACTTTAACTTGTGTACTATTAAACTATTAAATGTTAAATAGACAAAAAAAACCTAGATCAAAATAATAAGATTCACTGTTTGAAGTTTTAGTTTTTATAATACAAACAAAAAACCTAAAATTAAAAAAAAAAAGGTGTCATTTAATCATCCATGTAATTTTATACGAAAAAGAACCGTGTAAGATTGATTGAAAGACAAAAAGGTAATAATAATAATAATTGTTAAATATATGTATAATGGACTTTGGAAATATTTTACGAGATTTGATCCATTTACAATGTACTTATGTATACAACTAATATACATATAAACATAAACCTTTTTTGTGACAGATCCTCATTTTTGTTTTTGTTTATTTATTAAAATTTTCAGGTTTCTAAAACAGTTTTTGGGCTTTACTACATCATCATAAAATACTTTCTATCAAGAAGAAAACAGTTAAAATGATTATTATGATTATGTATAATATCATCATATTATGAAACATTCAAGATTTTCTATCATAAAATTCTAAAATATTGCTTAAATATACACACTTCAAATGTTTTAAAATACAAAAGTTACAACATCAAAATTTAAAAACATATATATATATGTATAAAAAAAGAAGTAGTGGTAGTAGTAGTTGTTAAAAAAAAAAGAGTAAAAGATGTTCTGTGACAAAAAGAAGATACAACAAAAGAGAGTAGAAGAAGATGAAATATGTATATCAATAATAATAACTCGAATCATGTCAAAGAGATTATCTATTTCATATAAACATGTTGAGGATAGGACCGTCAGTATAATAACTACTACTACAACATCCATATTCTGATTGTGTGTAACATACAAAAGAATAAAAATGATTTTTAACAATAATAATAATTATGATAAACAAAATAATCAAAATAATAATAATAATAATTCATCAATAATCAATCATCATCATAATAATATACATAATAAATAATAATAAAGTGCTTGATATTGACAAGTGTGGCAAAAAACAAGGGATGCCCTTAACAACAGATAGCAAAAAAA
>JABASP010002577.1:0-19101 GCA_019776565.1 Sminthurinus signatus | reverse complement strand
GATCTCACATTACTTGGGATTGGGAGTACCTTGGGTATTGGGATTTATGTGTTGGCTGGATCGGTAGGTATGTCAATGAAATTCATGTATTAAAAAAAACTGAAAGATTGACAATTATTATTGACAATAGTTTAGTATTTGCTAAAACAACAAACAATATGTAGCATATAGCACATAAAGTGCAAACTTTTAATAATACTTAATTTTATTCAATTTTTTGTCTTATAGCAAAAGCAAATGCGGGTCCTGCTGTAGTCCTTTCATTTTTTGTCGCTGCATTTGCATCAGTTCTTGCAGGTAATTAATTAATTACTTGACGTAATTGTATAAAAAATTGTTTGTTATCTATATTCAATTAGGAGTCATTATACATTGTACATGTTATCCATGCAAAGTTCTGCTGAATATCTGTGTACTAAGTATTAAGTAGTTGTAAAAGATTGTCTCGTCTTCCACGATGCATGTTCTATGTTCTATGTTAATGACGTCTTAAACCACAGTGCGCTAATTAATGTACAAGGGATCAGATACATTTTTTTTGGTTTAGTAATCAGTGCAAGCCAGGAAATGTGAACAGTGAACAGCGAAGAACACTGATGACTTTTATACTTATTGTTTACATGTTATACTTATGCTGCTAATTACTAATTAACAGTGCATAATACACTATTCTACACTATATACTGAGTACGATGTGAAATCGTGTACACTATAAAATATAAAACATGCAGTTAATGCTTAGATAGACAACACAATGTACAATGTAGTGTGTAGTGTGACGATATTATGTTGGTATTTGCAGTAACAAATGAAATCTTCCTACATTTCCAGCCTAATCTACATTCTATATTATATTGATATTTTATATCATAATATACTGACCCTCAGTACAAGTGTACTAATTATAATTTGTACTCTACTAATTTTATACCATGTTTATGTTAAAGTCTAGAGCGTTAAAAGTTAAAAGGGAAATTATCTTTGACTCCGAATCTCGAAGCAAAAAAATATCACAATAGTAACACTGAAAGTAAAAAAGTTAGCTATCACCAGTTTGGAAGTGCTAACTAACTACTGCAGACTAAGGTTAAGATGGAACATGGAACAGAATTACTTATGACTTCTATGTGAATCTGGACGAACAATATTCATGGATAATTGTTACTAATGATGAGTTGTTGTTGTCTCTGAGTTTCTTTTAAATTCATAATACTCCATAGTCAATACATAAGATAGACTCTAGAATCTAGAATCACAACGTCGTACTCAGTAGTTAGTAGTTAGTAAATGAAACTATTAGATACTCCTTTTGCTTTTTGTATGCGTCTCGTATCAAGTACCATAATTATTATATAATCATGTACAAGTATATTATCAGCCGTTGGACTTTAGAAAAATATTATAATGTATTTTAAAAACAATTTTAAATTTTATGAAATGAGCTTGAAGTACGAAAGAATAATTTTTCAAAAGTTTGATTGTACTTGTTCACAAGCAAATAAATAATGACAAAATGTTTATGTATTTTTTACAGGCCTGTGTTACGCAGAGTTCGGGGCTCGGGTACCAAAGGCGGGTTCCGCTTATGTATACTCTTATGTTTGTGTTGGTGAGATAATTGCCTTTATTGTAGGATGGAATCTTATAATGGAGTACGTGATAGGTGAGACTTTACCCTGTGTACAGTGTATAGTTATTGTATTTTGTATTTGAATAGTAAATTCTTGCTCAATAATTATAAACTCCAGCTAGTATTTCGTATTTTTTTTCTCTATTTTCATACCCTGTTGAATCTAATTTGACAGGAGTTGCAAGTGTTGCAAAAGGATACAGTGGCTACGTGGACTCTCTCACTACAAATAATGCCATGAGACATGCATTTGAGAGTGTGGGAGTGTTAGATGTGTCCTTTCTGGGGAAATATTTTGACTTTTTCGCCTTTGGTATCACCATTGCTCTCACCCTACTCCTCATGTTTGGCGTCAAAGAGTCCTCATTAGTCAACAGCATTTTTACCGTCTTGAATCTTCTCGTTGTCCTTTTTGTCATTATTGCTGGTGGTATTTATGGTAAGTATTAAGTATTTTTAGGGTTTATTCCATCTAATTTTAATACGTTGCAGTAAATATATTATAGACTTTTTAGTTATTCTCAAATCAAAAGCGTACAAGTAATAATAGTGATATTATGAAGATTGTTGGGTAAAGAACAAATTTTTTTGTTTCAATTCTTGACAGCAAAATTTAGTAATTGGACAATAGATCCGCATAACTATCCAAATTGTACAAATGCTTCAAATACTGGGGACATTGGTTCTGGTGGTTTTGCCCCATTCGGATTTGCTGGGATCATGGCGGGGGCTGCAACATGTTTTTATGGATTCATTGGATTTGATGTGATTGCTACTACTGGGGAAGAAGCAAAGAATCCTAAACGATCCATCCCAATTTCAATCGTGCTATCTCTACTTTTTGTGTTCCTTGCCTATTTTGGAATCTCCACAGTTATGACCATGATGTTGCCTTATTACTGTGAGTACAAAGAAATATGACTATAGTATCTCTGTCTTACATCAAAGTTATTTTAATGATAAAAAAAATCGTACCATTAATAATTTGCTTCTTTTCCTACCCTGTCGAAAAAATCAGGTCAAGACAAGGATGCTCCACTCCCATTTGCATTCGAATATCAAGGATTCATTGCTGGAAAGTGGATTGTCAACGTTGGAGCTTTATTAGGCTTAGCTACGAGGTATATTTTTTATCATTCATAATTTCCACACTGTATCTTAGCAAAATCAAATATGCTTTTTTAAATAATTGTCTAAACCATGCTTTTGGTTCAATTTTTTTTAAAGTTTACTAGGAAGTATGTTTCCTATGCCGAGGGTGATCTACGCGATGGCAAAGGATGGACTTTTGTTTCAATTCCTGGCGTATGTCCATCCAACTTTTCAAACACCGTTATGGGCCACACTCATTGGTGGTGTTTTGGGAGCAATTATGGCTGGATTATTTAATTTGGAAAGTCTTATTGATATGATGTCTATCGGAACTCTAACAGCGTAAATTTTGTTTTCCTAAATCCTAAACATTTACGTTTATTTTACCGTTTTTATCATTTATCATACAGACTTGATAAATGAATCAAATGTACATAATATAAACGTAATACGTGGAACTTTTTTAATATAGATACACACTAGTAGCAATTTGTGTTCTCATGCTAAGATACCGTAAGTCGGAAACTGGAGAAGATGACACAAGTATTGATGATTCCATTGAGCCCATAACTGCTTCAGCTTGGTTCTCTCAAATTTTCAATTCTAAAAGCTTGAAAGTACCTACAAAACTCTCATCAACTTACACGCTGTGGACAATTGTTTTGTATTGTAAGAGTAATATAATTCTTAAGCCTTTATTTTCTTGTATGAAAACATAATGTTTAAGCCGTCTGTGAGAGCAAAATCACTGAGTCATGGATGAATTTAATATAGTCCCTTTGTTTTTTGTTTCTTTACAGGTATCCTTTGTTTTGCATTTTGTGGAACAGCAATCTTGGGAGAGAAAAATTTGTCCAGAGGTGAATGGGAGTTGATTGTACCCATTTCCGTAATTGGGGTTGCATTACTCTTCCTTTTACTTTCTTTATCAGCTCAGCCTACATCTAGAATAAGCTTAAGCTTTAAAGTGAGTGAAAAGTGATAGAGAGCAAAAAAAAAATTTGCTAAATACTGTGTAGAACTATAAATTGTAGTACTACGTTCAGTTCTATAGGCCTTATTTTTCTAATCCTCCTTTTTCTACTTGTCTGAAAAAAGGTGCCTTTGCTTCCCTGGATTCCTGGGCTCTCAGTTCTCGTCAATACATATTTGATTCTCAAGCTCTCATATGCCACATGGATAAGATTTATAATTTGGGTGAGTATTGTTATTTTTATGTCTTTGCCTTTAAAAGTTTAACGTTACATGGGAATAAAATAGTTGTTGACTAAAAACTAAAAATAGAAGAGGATTTTTAACATTTTGTGAATAATAATAATTGTGCAATTTTATGAGATGAAATATCTGTATGCACGCATGTAAATAATTAATGTTTTTCTTTTTTCTTTATAGCTGGCCATCGGCCTCGTAATTTACATCTATTGTCTAATTACCGGAAGAGCGGATAAAGTATACGGTGAATCTGAAGAAGAGTTCAAAAATCAAAAGAGGAACATTTCAAAAGTTTCAATCCATGGTATTGATAATCCTGCATTGGACTATGAAGATGAGGACAACTACTCATCTTTGAATAATAAGGAAAAGGAAAATACCAAATCCAATGGGAATCAGATGATCAATGGACAAAAGCTCATTACAAAGAATATTCTTGCCAATAACAATGGATCACCTGTACATGAGCATGAGAAAATTGAACAAGTACGAAATGTCTCCGCGTCACCTTTCGATAGTACTCAAGCTATACATGAAATTAATCAAAAGGTGTTAAATGGTGTTCAAGTTCCACAAAGTTCTTTGATTCTTACATCTGAAGATGACAAGCCTAGACAGACCAAAGTCGTATGTCTTTTTTCTTATACTGCAAATTATTACTTACTTTTAATTTTAAACTTTAAATTAAAAAAGATTTTACAATGTTCAGATTTTGAAAAGTTTTAATTTTAAATTTCCAGACTTGATTCTCTTATAATTATTATAATATTTTTTTATTTAATTTAATTATTGTTCTACCTTTAAATCCAGGCTTTTCAAAATCACCCCTCTGAAGAAACTGTCAAACAGCCCGAGGCAGAAGAGGAACCTTTAAATAAAGCAAGTCCAGTACCACCAGAAGCTCTAGCTTCCATTTTAGCTGCACATGAAATTGCACAAAAATGTCTCAATGGAGAAACCATCCCGAACAATAATAGTGACAAAGAAACGGAAAATGCAAAGGAAATTGTTCATGCCGTTATTCACGAGGCGGAGAGTCAAGTAACTCAAGAACACACGAGGGATGCTGAAAATTTTGTTGATCAAATTTTAGCACTAGCTACAGAAAGAGCAGCATCAAATTCGAATTCAACTCCACCACCATCTCCAGAAACTGAAATTCCATCAGATCCAAATCCTTACGTACTTCCACCCTTCGTCCTAAAAATGAATGAAAAGAATAACGACCATCAGGAAAGATTAGATCAACTTGTTCAAAATAAGGACAAAGATCTTATTCAATTCACCGAGGGTTCCGATGTCCTTCAACACATTCATAGATCATGCCAAGATGTCATTAGTGGAAAACCCGCTGTAGTCCAACCTTTACTTCTTTCTCCCCAGCAGAGACAAACTTTTCTCAAAGAAATGTCACAACACTTTCAAAATTTAATGGACGGATCCAAAGATATCCCTATAATAATATCCGATTCCGACACTGAACCTTCTCCTCAAAGCAAGGAAAACCAAATCCCACCTGAATTCCTAGCTTCTATACTCGCAGCTCATGAGATAGCTCAAAAAGAGCTCAAACCAACTTATTCAATTGAAAAAATTCATCAGGTCATAGTTCAAACCTTGTCTAATAAAAATAAGGAAGAAGGGAAAATCCCAATATGTACCGTCACTCCTGAAATGAGAAAAGAAGTTCAACAGTTTGCTCAGCAATACATGTCTGATCCAAAAAATCAAATTCAAAAACAAGATGCTGGACATCTTCAACAACAAGAACAACAAAGTAGCCCACTTTCTCCAGATGATTTAAAAGCTGCTGCCTTGGAAATACAGAGGATTCATGAAATCATTGTCAAATTCTTAGCTCCTCCAGATCCATTGGAAAAAATCCATCAAGTTTGTCAACAAATCCTACTCAAAGATGGAGAAAAATTACCTCTTGTTCTTTCCACAAGGTCACAGCGTCAAGAAAACAAGGACATTGTTAAAAAACTTACCCGTGAAGCAATCTTACAAAGTCAAATCAAAGAACAAGAAAATGAAGCCCCATATCAGGCTCAACCTCCGCCGTCACCGTCAGCTGAACAAATCCAACAACTTTTAGCCATTCATCAAAGTATTCAAGATTGTTTAAATAGTTCCAAAACCGCTACAGTAAAAGTACCAAAAACTGTTGAAAAAATAGAGGAGCAGGAAAATAAGAAAAAGAATCCATTGGAAAATCTCCAAGAAATCCATCAAGTTGCACAAAGAAGTTTACAAGGTGCTGATTCCAGCAATTTAACACCAGTTTTATCCAACGATGAGGAAAGGAAGGAAATTCAAACGCTGAATAAAAAGTACTGAAAAAATAAAATAGAATTGAACAGAGTACAGATTAATCGCTTTATGCTCTTGTATTTTTGTAATTTTAATAAAAACTGCATTTTTCTGCTTTTGATGCTTCTTTTCTAATATCATGTTTTTTATAGAATCTTATGGCTTGTGATTATATTTTGCATTTAATATTTGATACAATTCCTTCTTTTTTCTTATTGTGAATAATTCCTTCAGATTAACTCAAGAAGCTTTTGATGGAGTGGTTAAAGTCAATTCTTCACAACTTGTTGATCCGGATCCACTACCGCCTCATATTTTACGTCAGTCCACAGAAAGCATGAACAGACTTCATCAACGTATACAAGAATCTCTCAATGATAAGAGTCCGACTTCAACTACAACAGCAACGGCGACACCCAAAAAAGATACAGCAACCCGAAGAGTTGTGATAAATACCAATCCAGGAAATAAGAGTGACAGTGAAGGTGAAGATGATTCTGGTTATGCCCGTATTGACTCCTTTGTCTTGTTCACACCGGCCACACCCCCGATAGAGGGAGAAAATGACGGAGATTTTAGTAGTCGTGGTAAAAAATCGGCTAAAAAAGTTTCCTTGTCTCCACCAAAATTCAGTGAAGAACCTGTGTATGCTCAAGTACAGAAGCCGAAGAAAACGAACAAGGATGAGAGCAGAGTGCAGAAAACATCAGTGTCATTTAGTGAGCCTCTACAGTCCACAGAAAGTAGGAATCAAAATCAAGTTTATCCATCTACCACGGAAAATGATGAGGAGGAAGAAGAAGAGGAACCAGGTAAATTATTTTATCATATCCCATGATGTTTGACCAAAATATAAAATTCCATAAACAATAAGAATTTTCCAGCATTATAAATACGTGTAATTCAGTACTTTAGTATTTAATATTTTTCTTCTATCTTTTATATTCTGTCTTCTACTCAGAACCAGTCAAAAGAAGTTTGAGTAATCGCAGGCCGACCGGACCTTTCCTTCCACAACTTAATAAACTCAAAATTGGAAATAATGGTTTTGGCTACGGTTCTATTACAGATGAAGATGAAGAGGAGGAAGAGGAAGAAGAAGAAGAAAATTCCGATTCTCAATCTCAATCTCCTTCAGAACTCACAGAGTCCTCAACTCGAACTGTTCCGGATTCTGGAAATGACAAGCCATTGGAAGAAGAAAAGGAAGCAGTGGTCACCAGAAGGAAATCGTCACAAACAAAAACTGTAGGAGATTTGATATCCGTATTTGAAAAAGGACATATAAATTAGTTGTTTTTAATTTATTAAACTAGTATACGCATTTGACATTTGTAATTTGTAAGATATGCTGAATGCCGTTGGAAACTGTAAAAAGTACGCCTATTATCTATTATTTTATTAGTGGCAAGTAATTATAATCAATATGAGTTGTGTAAAAAGTAACATGTAACATGTAACATTTAACCACCAACTATTTGTGGTAGTACGTAGTATTAGTCAAAATCACACTTACAAAGTTGTTCATTATTCGTTATTCGTCGTATCAATTATTATTGTACATATAGAAAACCCCAGTCAAGAGTCAACTATCTATTTTAAGGTGTGAATGAGAGAAGTAGGACTTACACAGTACACAGTAGATTGAAAATAGTTCAGGTATATGTTTTGGGACTATTGACAACATTTATTATTTATTAGTATCCAATATTATCTATAGTATTTAACAAAATGTACCTTTTAATTTGTAGTGTTTCAATATTAATCATACAGCAGTTGATACAAAAATAAGCAATACTTATTTATTTGCATTTATTTCCTTTTCCTTTTGAATACGAGAGCAGCTATATTATATGGTTACAAATTACAAATGTACGAGCTTTAACATAAAAGTTAATAAATTATAAAAAATGCCGTTTTAACCTTTAAGCCCAAGTACTGTTATTTACTTATTTTTCAATGATACCTTTTATACATTATATGATGCAAATGAAAAAGTTCTCATATTTTCACGATCTTTGGCACATACTCTATAGAATAAGAAAAAAAAAGTTCAGATGGCGATAGATAATGATAAAATAACTGAACCAGAAACTTTAAGCTAAACGCTTAAAGTTGTTGTGCATAGACCTTAGAAACTTTCCCGATCGTCAAAAAGCCCGTGGTGAATTCATACTGACAGAATTGGAATTCAAAGTTTACTTGGTAGGCGATGTCAATTCATTCCAATCCACCGTGAAATTATCTGCATCTGGACGTCTATTTTTGGTTTTTGAGATTTTGGCTTTGGTCAGTTTGGTATACGAAACTTTCCAAAGAAGAATTGGCCTGTCACTTAAACTTCAAGAAAATGAGATGAAAATCCTCAATTTATATTCATTAAAAAGTCAACACGTAAAACTGATTCGAATTTTGAATTCAACACTGTCATGACGCATAAAATATAAACCATGAAAATACCACATGCTCACATGCAGATTTTAGGTGTTCATGTGTTCATACAGAATACCGAATAAAAACGGGAAGAAGAAGTAGTCATATTTTTGGTATAAACAAACTATTATTCATGTCTGTACGACTACAAAAGTTGCAAAAGTTTGTAGGCCTGATTTTTACTGTCCAACATTCAGCAGTAACTAATTTAAACTATATAAACTGTAGTTTCCTTTTAAATTCATAGTTGCACAAGGTCATGATGATACGCTCTCGTGTAATTTGTCAGGGGTATAACAAGGATTTACTACAAAAATTGAGATGAGTATATGTATTGAGTACTAAATTTATTTTCCTAAAATTGCCTCAAGTATATCGGGCGCAAACGTATGTGTACCATCTTTTACTATTATGGAAATTTCCCCAATGTCTTTAACTTCACCACGTTTCAGCATTAATGAAACACTTTCCTCGTTTGTGGCGTTCCAAATTTTTATACAAAAGACACACTTTGCGTTTTATAATTTCAGGACTTTTCCAGGAAAACCTTGAAAAATGGAGACTCAAATGATTATATTGGACACATTTAAGTAGCATGTGAGGAATTTCTTCAGTTTTAAAAGCTTTTTCAATGTTGTAAATGCAATCAAGTTCATTCAAATCCTTCAGGATCTTGATCCTCTCATAAGTTTGTGATTTTCAACATTAAAAACCAAAACAGAGTTAAACTTTGAAATTTTAAGAGTTGCAATGAGTTTAATGTGTACAAAATAACACATACACTGACTACTGATATAATGGCGTAGTTCAAAAAACAAATCTGACCAGTTTTTCAATAACTTCAGTGACAAAAATTTAATATTCAGAATTTAGAATTCAGACGTGTTCATGTTCTAAATAGAATGGAAACTTTTTTAAACGAATCATCATCTCATCCTCAGCAGCCAATGGCGACGGTGGAATTGGTAGCAACTCTTATTCCTTTGTGTACTATAGCCCTATTAATAATTTTTGGAAATGTTCTAGTCATCGCTGCCGTTTTCCGCCGGAGGTCACTCCGAACTCCCCAAAATATTTATTTAGTTTCACTTGCAGGGGTTGACCTTTCAGTTGCAATTTTTATCCTCCCTCTCAATATTTTGAACCAAGTGAATCGTGGGTGGTATCTTGGGGTATGGATTTGCAAATTCTATGTCACTCTGGACATTACACTTTGTACTTCCTCCATTCTACATCTTTGTTGTATAGCCTTGGATAGATTCAAAGGTAACAAGTAAAAACGCCTACAGTTTTATCATAAATCATAAAGCATAAACTACGCATCAAAAATCAGTATACAGATATTTTGATTTATAAAGATTAAAAAAACTCAATTATTGTTTTATGTTTCAGCCATTACCGAAGGGATCCAGTACATTCAACGTCGCACACTAAAACGGGTCCTCATCACAATCGGGGCAATTACAGTCCTTTCAATTTGGATATCATCACCGCCAATCCTGGGTTGGGACAAGGATTGGCTCCAAGACATTGAGACCACCAAAAGATGTGAACTCCTAAGCTCTCGCGGATACGTTTTCTACTCTGCCTTTGGAGGCCTTTTCCTCCCAACAATCATGATGGTGAGCCTCTACATCCAGATTTTTTACGCCCTTCGGGAAAGAATAAGAAAAAGAGCAAAAGTGAGCCTTAAGAAAGGGAATAATGTTGAGGAAAATGTGATCAAGTCCACCCTCACAGAAGACTCACAATCTGCAGATGACTTGGACGATGATCCTTCGTCATCCGACTTTCTTGATAAAAGGATAGAAACGAGGAAATCAAAACAACTTGTTGGTGGTGGTAGCGGTGCTCCTATACGCCCGAGATCTCAACAGTTTCGAGATTTTATAGCAAAGAAACAAAAATTTTCATTGAGGAAGGAACGGAATGCTGCTCAAACACTGGGGACAATCATGGCTGCCTTTATTGTCTGTTGGCTTCCCTTTGCTGTCATGTACGTTGTCGTACCATTTTGCTGTGCGGAGTCACCTCCACCCCCTTCCGTTTTTGAAGCCTTGACTTGGCTCGGCTACATAAACTCTGCTCTGAATCCTGTTATTTATTCCATTTTTAATTTGGAATTTAGAAAAGAGTTTAAAAAAATATTACATTTATCTTAACAATAATTGAAATACTATTTGTTTTGTCAGTTATCAGTATTTAGCTTTAGTATACATAAAGTAAAGCTTTTAAAGTTTAAAAATTTGTAAGTAGTAAAATAAACAAAAAACCTCTTTTCTACCTTTTAGATTTTTAGCCACAAATTAAGCCATAAATTTTGAAGCTGAGGATTTTGAATCCAACTTTCAATGGGCCGGGAATGTGTCAAGTGTTTTTCTTTTACAAAATGCACTTTCAGTTCATGCATCAAGCTGACTCAGGTTGAGCAGAAAAATCGAATATTATTATGGCAAATATTTTCATTTTATTTCATCGGTGGTACATGATACACTATGACCCTACCAATGATTGGGCTCTGATTTTGATTATGGTTATGATATGAATCTCAAATCTCAAACTGAGTCATTTATTTACTTGGAGGATTTGAGATTTGGAACTTTGGAAGAAAAAGGGAATCATCTATCTATCTATGTACTATTTATAGTAGAAAGGTGAAAAATGTAGATTGTAGAAAAAATAAAGAGGGGAAAATCACATTCAGAGTCATAAAAATTTGGTCAATTCACAATTTTCTACGTGTGGATCTACAAAAGATTTACACACTCAAGTAAGAGTCGACTCTAGACTGATGAAGCACAAGGATGACAAAGGAGAAGGGAAAAAACTACAAGTGGAATTACAAGTACAGACTTTTGTACCATCACAAGACAGAAACAGAAAAATTGATGGTGAAAACAAAATACATGGCAAATTGGTACAAATTGATTTTCTTCCACTTCATTGGAATTGCTCCATCTTTTCTCACTCTCTCTGTCTTTCCCTTTCTTTGCCGTACTCTGACTACACACAGATAATATAAAAGAGTGACATTGAGCGTGAGAGGAGGAGCAAGACGAAGAAATGTTCTATACTTGAAAGGCATGATGAGGGAAAATGCTATTGACTTACCCTCTTCACTCTTCAGCATCATCGCCGTCACTGTTTGAGGTTCTCTGTTTAAAGGTTGTGTGTTTCAACGTTCCATGGTGATATCAGAGAGGATGATGAGATAGGAAAATGAAAACAGGAATCTTTCCTCGACCTGAATACAAAAACGCCGTATTCCTTGCCTAAATCGTAAATGTAAAGGGCTACATTTTGTACAATGTAGAATCTAGAATGTAGATGAATAACACAACCCATACCGTGCATGTTTACTGTTCACAAACTAAGCAGGATAACTTTTAGCTCTTTCAAGGGTAGTATTTTAAAGTATGAAGCAAAAGGGGCTTTGTATTGGATCAAATACGGTACATGAGTAAACTTGAGATTTTCTTCACCCCTGGTCAGGAATAATTAATATAATAAATTGAATTGCCCATGAAGAGTTCCCATCATCCCAACAATGACAATAATTATGGAAGAAAGCGGAGCACGTTCACTACATACAACATACATTATACATTATACATACACCGACCAGTGACCGACCAAATCAAGTCGATGACTTGATGGAAGAAAAGATAGAGTCAGAGTTAGTGGCAGACATCCTTTGTACACATAGAAGTACATACGGCGACAGTGAAGTGAGAGAGTGGTAAAGATATGGAGCGTAATCAGTAATTTTGGACGAGTGGGGGAAACTCCCGTGGGGAGCCGAGTCCAAAGTCCCCAGAAAATAAAATAAAATAAAATGGAACTGATAGGCGTAAACTGGGATCTCTCTTTTTCTCGCTTTCTCTATACTTTTTACTTTCTTGGTAGAACGTAGACATACACCCCACAAAAAACTTGGTCGTGGGTACATTTTCTCTTTTTTCACCCCCTGCTCTGCACACTGTACAAAGTAAAAAAAAACTTTTCAGTTTTAAATTCTAAACATTTTTTGAGCGAGGATTTTTGCTTATCATTTTCACATGTGAAAATCTCTCAACAGTTTCTTGTTCATCTCTAAATTTTAATGATGAAACTTTGACTATTTTTGACATGTAATGAAAGCTTTTGTAATGAAACCTCTGAATTCTACAACACATCTACAATAATTAATCTCATATGCACCGAAAATGACAACGACAGAAATAGCAACAGCAACAGTGTTTTAGGGAATTAAAGCTCGAAACTCAAAATACACCATATTTGAATAGATGTTTCGATATTTTTGCATACATATATACAAAAGTGTAGGTCGTGAAGGAATTTACAATTTCATAACTTTTGTACTAACTCGCCCAGACATTTAAATGTAATCCTCATCTTTGTAGATGCCGCCTTCTCTCTTTTTTTTCCTTTTCCCCTATCAGATAAAAGTAATGATAATAATAATGGGAATGCGCTTTTACTAGACTTTGAAATAAAACATAATGTAATGGGATTTCCTTTACATTTATCCATGTGCCATGTGCAATGTGTATGTATAAAATGTACAAGTACAAGTGCTCGGTGGGTTAAAAAATATTCATGGTTCCGCGCTATTCACGTAGGAGGAGAAAACTAGAAAAAGAAGGAGAAAGTAACACTGTATCCTGAGAAAGAGGAAGAGGAGACTTTCTTAACTGGGCTGCACAAAAAAGGTAAAAGATAAATACGGTAATGACGGAATGTGTAACAGAGTTTCCTCGAGTTCTTTCTTCTTGCACAGTCTGTATGTGTGAATAGTATTGAACATTGTATAATCTACACTGTGCACTGTACTTGGATGTTGAAGGTACATGCGTGTAGACTGTAGACTGTACATTCTAAAGTGCAGAGTGTAGATTGAGAAAGAGAAAAGAGAAAAGAGAAAAGAGAAAAGGGAAAAAAGATGTGAAGACAGGAGAAGATGGGGCTGGGGTGAATTTTGTAGTGAATTTAGAGAGACGGGTAATTAAATTTACTTGGGTTTTTCTCAAGAGACTCACTCACTCCACATCTTACATGTGCTATGTGTTTCTCTTCTCTTATTCAGTGTATTTATATACATAAAAGTTGTCAGTGCCTCTACCTTAGTATTTTCCCTTTTTCTCTTGCTCGTTCTCTTTCTTTCTCTTCATAGCCTATTATACATTATACATAACGATGGCTGGAAAAGTAGAAACTACATGAACTACAAAGTACAAAGTACAAACTACAAACTGCTCCCTACACTGTGCTAAGTTACTTTATCGCGTATATTGTACGTTGTATAAGATAGGGAAATATATATAACTTAACTTTTCCCTGGCACATTTACATTACTTAAATTCCAATAGTACAAACTACAACTACAAACTACCAACTACAAACCGAAGGAAGAAAATACCCTCAAAAGGCAAATGCAAAGGAAAAAGGAAAAATCAACCCTCTTGTTCAATCTAAAGTCTACAATATACACTACACTACATTAAGTTACATTAGTCTCTTCTTTTACTTTTTCTATCCCGACTCCTTTGAACTGTAGTTGCTGTTGAATGTTGATACAAAACTTGAAGAGGTAAAGATAAAGATAAAGACACTAGCACTCATCCACATCCACATACACGGACAAAAATAGGATACATTCAATTCATCCCTTCATCATCTTCTTCTTTGCTCAACTTAAAATCCACTTTCCAAACAGTCCCAGATGAATACACATCATTTCTATCCAATTTCCCTTTTCCTACTTTTGACCATTTCCTCTTGATATGTTAAATTTGGAAGAATATACGAGCTAACTTTGGAACTTTGGAACTTTAGAATTACGGAATTAGGGAATTTCCTCAGCTTTCCTAGTGGATTAGCTATGAAGAAAACGTTTCAATTTGTTGATTTTGACCTGCCACCATTTGTTCAGCTAGTTTTGTACTTTGTACATTGTGTTTGTATTTTCACTGTAGGAATGTAGAAAATTGAGTGGATGTAAAATCGAGAATTTTAATGCTTAACAGCATTCGTCTCAAGTCTCAAGTCTCCGAGTCGAGACATCATTTCACATGAATTCAAAATCAGCTCCACGCCACTTTCTTCTATTGTTACGTCATTACGTATCGAGTGAAACAATTTTCATCAGGTCTCAAGTGTAGAAAAGACTAGAGTAATTATGTACATCTCAGCTTGTTCAAGATTCAAGATTTTCTCAGATTCTTTGACTGATTTGGTTTTGAATTCCAAATCCATGTTCGGATTCTCAAGTAGCTATTTTGTCTTGAGTCTTGAGTGTTTCTAGTTTGGTTGTAGATTTAATTGCAGTAGAAGATTATATTAGCAGAATTTTATATCCGGACGACGAAATAGAACAAAAAGCTTATGCACTATATGTGTACATTCTATAATGTACAATGTACAACCATCTTGAAATTCTTCTCTTCTGAAACCCTCCTCTTTTGTTTGCATGTTTGTATTGTTCACTCGTAATTTAATATTCCAGGAGCAATTCCAGTCACCTCTCATTTTCACCTCTCTTCAAAACTCACCAAAACTTGGGGTTCCTTTCTCCTTCCTTTGGATTTGGATTTATTGCTTGTATCTTATACCTTTCTTCACCGTTCTTTAAGATTAATCATTAATCCGATTCCCTTGTTGAATTAAATCTAGATTTCAAATTTTAATCCAAATTCAAACAAATTGGAATAAATTTACATTTGAGATACATGCACAATGTACACCTACTTATACATAAACAATGTACAATATAGATTGTACATTGTACATATCTACCATCTCAGATCGCAGAACTCTCAAGCATGTCTTTACTTTGTTACTTTGTTTCTTTATAGGTATAGGCGTCAAAGTTTTACCTTTGCCTCATAATAGGAAGAACAAACAAACATCTCCAAACTCATCATATAGTTTTCTTGACACAGGTTAATTTATTTGCTTACCCTGTATCAAAATTTGTGTATGGCAAAAAGACTGGTGAGATTGAACGGAATAAAAACTTGTACAATACTTTTTAGAAGAAGATTCAAGATTTTGATTCTGCACAAGATGAATTCAAATCTATGGTGAAGTGAAATCTTGCATGAGGTAATTGAAAATGAAGGTTTGAAACAATCTCGTAACAGTCAACTCCAACTCAACTCTCACTCCAAATGGCAGAATAAATAGAGTATCAAGTCTCAGCCAAAGTATGCTGATGTGGATCTTACAACGTAAAAGGTAAAAGTGTAGAGATAATATTAAGCAGATGGGTTTCTTAAAATTCTTGTTGCAAAGTTTGAGATTTGGAAGGAAAATTGAATCTGAATCCAAGTTTGGATTCAGAGTGGTTTCCTTCTTTCTGTTACCAAAACTTTTTCATTCTTTAATTCTCTAACTCTAACTTTTATTGATAGTCACTTTTATTTGAATTTGAATGTGGATTTGAATATAGTGGCTTTTGTGTAGATATCTCCTCATTTTGTTCAATATTCAATGGAGTGTGTTGTTTATGGACTTAAATTGTATCTGTTGTTCTTGTCAAAAAGTTCTAGTAGGTTTCCAGTTGACATAAAAAACCATGGCCTATACATTCCAAATCCCAAGAAACATGTTGTACATTTAGTGCAAAGTCCGTTTGTAGTCTACTTTTTACCCATGTAATTGTGCATGCTGATAATACGGTATACCTCATTTCAGTTGAATTTCCTCACTGTTTTCGTGAATTTTGCATTCATTTAAGACAAAATGCATGTGTATCTTCTTTTCTAACCATATTCAAAATCAAAATCAAGAGCAAGAGCATGAAAATGAAAATTAGACAGTATGAAGAAGAAGAGGGCAAAATGTATGAAAGTAAGAGAATAAATAACTTTTTAGTTTTTTAGTTCACCGCTTTCAAAAGTGATTGGAAAAAGACGAATGATGGACTGACAACTGACAAGAACAAGGACCAGGCGGCCAATCCAACTATTGAGAACTATTCACAAATGAAAACAAATGAAGTGAACTGACTTCAAGTTTGTGGAAAGAAAGTCTGGACGATTACTTTTACCTCCTTTTCCCTTTTCTCTTTCGTCTCTCCTTGTCTTTATTCTGTATCTTACAGGAATACTCTTTTACAGTGAGAGATACATTTAGGTTTTCAGTTTCTATCTCATGCCTTCCGAATCTTCCTCTTCAAGTTTCCGGTAGTCAGTAACTAGTACACTTCATTCATTGACACTTGGCAGTGGCAGATTTGGCTGTAGCTTCTCTTCCAATTTCATTTTACTTTGGAGGATGCAGACTTATTACTCTTTCACTTTTTCAAATGTAAGCCCTTGAAATTGCTCTAGGTACATTTGGCGTTGGTCTACTCTTTCTATTTGAGATTTGTGGCTTGTGATTTGGGATGTTGAGCTTGGAATCAACAAACTTAGAAAACTTGTGTTTAAAAGGGTTGATTTCAAATTTGAACAAGATCTTCTATACTCACTACTCAGTATAAATAACACATATGCGTACATTCAATCCCAACTCTAAATCCAAAATCCGAAATCCAAGAAATGTTTGTCTTGTGTATTGTACCTATAATATACTTTTGTACAATCGGAAAAATCTCAGAAACTAAGTAGAACCTGGAATCAATAGAGTAAAACTTACTTGCTTGATATCTAAAAAATGTATACTTTGGGTTATAAAGGAACTTGGAAGCCCATTTTTGAGGCAAAGTTTCAGTTGAAGATTGAGGACTCTAGTCTATTCTTCAGTCTTGAAGATTTTGTATACTTCATAGGAGAAGAAAGCGAGAGCTAAAGAAGGAAGCATCAATGAGGAGAAGGTACACATTACGAAATTTCCGTTTTACCTACAACTTTTTTCTATTTCCACAAACTGTGGCTTTGGCTGTGCCTCTTTGTTTTTCGTTTTTTCGAGTTGAGAGTTAATCAGAAAAAAGCTAATAAGCTTTCCTCAAGTTGAGGATAGGAAGAATGAGTTTGATCTTGAGGTGTTTCCCCCGTGGACTTTTTCTGTCAGTTGAACTCTTACGTTCTTTCTCTGTCTCTCATGCTGACTCTGTTTCAGACTCTGACTATTCTTCATCTTATCTTGAGATCTAAACTACGAGAACAGAGAGAGTATCGTGCATCGTGCAGTTGAGGAAGCTACAAAACAAAAACAGTACACACGGCAAATACTTAATAACATTATTCGTTAGGTGTTGGAGATAAGGCCACTTTTATTTTGTTGGAACTCTACTCTGTAATTTTTCTCATTTTGTCTCAAGTTTTTTAGTTGGTACTCAGTAAATTTGTACGTTGTACAAGTTCTACATTATGTAGACCTCGTGTGTGAGTAGTGAGTAGATGCTTGATAGTTGATGTCGATGTTGATGAGTAATGCCACAGAGATGTACCACCGTACATATAATATGTTGTATTTCAGTTTAGACATGTACAATGTATAATATACACGACTGCCAAATTGGACTTCATCAACGCCATGACTGTAGACTGTACTTTGTACTCTGTACTGTGTACGCATTAAGCTAGATGAAGAAAGAGGCCGAAACTAAAAGTACATTTCTAGTGGAGAAGGGAGTTGTTTGTGTACACTGTATTCTGTACACTGTACAGTAAGTCTCAAGTCGGGAGTTGATTGCACTTTGAACGTTTCTTGATGAAGGCAGAGGAAATGAATGATGATGGGGTAGGGAAACGAGATTATTTGAGAAGCTCCAGCTAACTATTTCTCAGCTGATTTTCTGAGTTCCCCAACATTTTCTGCCTTTAGACTTTGCGCTTTTGCATCCATCTTCAAGTAAATAAGTATTTTATACACATGTTTACTTTATATCATAGCCACATCGTGTTTCTTTTCTAGGGTCTCTGTTGTATGTCCTCAAGTCACTGCCCGTTGCACTCGTCAATCAATTTATCTGGGCTCCATCGCCAAAGAAAAATTGTCAAATGATATGCGTGTATGAACTGTATTACATATTACATCATCTCTCACCTCTAATAATAATTTTCATGTGACCTTTACTCTATTCTGCTACCAGTAATTTAGATATGTGGGGAAATAAAAATTATGCTATGTTTAGATAGCAAAGCTGACCGTAGTAATGGTCGTTTCCGTCTGTCCTTGTACAATGTACAGAATGAGTGGGCTAATGAACTAGACACCTAGCGTTCCAATTTGGAACTCGTTAGTAGCGCCATCTAGTTGTAAAATTCTGAAGAACTCATTTGAATTACGTGAAAGCCGTTCTGTTACGCTGGACAGTGGTCAGACACGGTGTTGTATTTTTGTGTCCAGTTTTGCTGCTGGAGCCTAAAATATGTAAGGTTTCAAGGCAATACAAAATTGTAATACACTGAGGATTTTTGACTTCTTTTTGTTTGGGCTATTAATCAATCAATAAAGCTGTAACTATAAAAGAC